>KZ539396.1:0-19480 GCA_000934665.2 Catajapyx aquilonaris
GCACTCTCCACATGACGATGTCCGAACACGACCAGTTGCCAGGTAACGCCAAAGTCGTTGTTTACACTTGTTATATGCTATTGTGTCCAGCACTGTACTATTTTCTGCATTCAAATCCACACCCCATACACACACACAAGCTTGCATGGCATTATGTGGGGACATGGCTAACACAACTTTTGAAACCTAGTTTATCCTAACATAAACTATGCTAACCTACCCTAACGTGACCTACCCTACCCAACTAACCTAGTCTGAGATAAATGGATTTTTGAAGAACCCAATTGTGGGGACATGTCCCCACTAAAGCAGTACCTAGTCAGGTGTTTTAACTATGGGGACTGAAAATGTCCCCACAATTTGGAAATGTCCCCACAGTTACAGTTAAAACACCAATTTCCATCCCCACAGCTAATGTAAGACCAATACACCCACACACACCCCACCGAGTTTCACGTGTGTCCATTGCAGCATCACTTCCCAAAAAACCTCAAGTCATAAAATAGGACATCTGCAGATGCTTTTTAACTTTAGCAGCCAATCAGTCAGAAAGACAGCCAAGTCACCAGCCCATTCTACACCAAAGCTAATAATTGTCCATAAAAGCTTTTTAAAATGTTCAGAATGTAGGTAAGGGTAGCAAAGATGTTGGCCCTCATCATGCACTGGGAGATTGAAATATGTGCAACATCTGTGTCTATGATTGCACTCTCCATCCTCCGCATTTTACATGGGTCTTGAAAATTGGCTATCAAACATCGTCAAGGTTTGGATGATCTTATTATGTACAGTTTGACTGTTCCATTTGGGTAAACATAACTTGCTAATGACCTGAAGGAGTTACAGTCCAGTTAACCTGGTAGCCAGTAATGGGAGAGCTATATTGAAAAAAGAGCAATAGGCATATCACCGAACCAAACCATCGATAGTATCTGATAAAAGAACTGGCACAAAGAGAAATGTTTTTAAAATGTGTAATTTTCTACACAGCACTATCATACAAACCAATAGGTAAAGATCCCAAAATTTGCCCAGCGAAGTTGCCAACTTGCAATTTCAAGTTATTTACAAACAATTGATTTTCCAAATGTGCTATGACACATACCGATCAACTCTATACTCATAGTTTCTTAATTCTTCTTGTGATATCATTGGGACTCGTTATAGACTTTCCAGTCTTTCCAGTGCTTGTCCAGTTGACATCATCAAAAAGCTGGAGGTACTTAAAGAATCGTCCCGTAATGTCGTAGAATCTACTCTCCCATCCTGGAAGCTCAGGTAATGCATGAAAAACAAATAGGCTACTTCGATTCAGGTACATTATATTAAAACCACAACAAAACCCAAATATAATCCCTTGTGCCTCTATCTGTGAACCTAACTTGGCGCCATGACAATGTTGAAGTGTAAAATAATACAGTGAAACCTCATTAATTAAAATTAATTAATTAAACCCTATCTAGTCATGAGTTGATAATGTTCCAAATCATAATGCTGAAACTGCACCATTTCAGATTTCAGATACAGATACACACTGGTTGCCTACTTCCAGAAGTGATCCTGTTCATGAAAGTTGGGTTTTTCATGGCAAATGAGTTATATCGGCACATACAAAAGTGAGAGAGATAACAATACACTGCCTCTTTCTCAGTGCTGCTTCCCCATATACTGCACAAATAGGTATCATATGAAATGGATTTGGGTATCAATAACAGGTAGGGAAAAACTGCTAGTCCAGCCAAATTGTCATGGTTTCCATAAGCCTGAAAATTCTGCCATGCCACATCGATCTTCCATCCCAAAAAAAACCCACTCTTCCATCCTGTCTGACACCTTTGAATTACCACGAAGAGATGCATTCATATGGCACTGACAATAGTCAGGAGGTGGCATGTACACTCGCGAGCATAAAGATGGAGACGGCCGGCCCTCACCTTCGGCAGGCTGCTCTGTCAATCTCAGCAATTACGGTATCAAATATACTGTCATAAATACACGGACACACGCTTGAAGCAGCAAACTCGGTCCAAAAAATAGTTCATTAATTTGAGTCGGATAAAGAATTGTCAAAAAAGGGCCTGCCGTCTCCATCTTTATGCTCGCGGGGGTACCTTTTTAAGGGGATGCAGTGTGGGGGTTGTGGCTGAATTTTCAGGTTTGATCAGGGAAGTACTGTACACTATGGTGCGGACTGTAGTTTCAACATATATGAACTCGACTTACTGGACAATGCCACTTTGGACAACCGAATGTGTCCCCTTCCCACCAAAAAGGGCCTTGGGTGTAGTGGTTACACACGTGGTCAAGAAGGCCTGCGATTGAGCCAACCACCCATTGATTAGTCCTTTACATAATGTGACCCTTGGAGTTGGCCTGGAGGATATCTTTCCACAAAATTGGAAGGCCAAATTGTGGACAGACCCGATAATTGGAAGCTTGAACTTCGAAAATATGAAGTTGAGTGTTTCAGCTGTGACTTCAAATCGAATTTAAAATGATGTGTATTTCTAATTAAGTGGATTAAATAGCATGTAAAGTCATATTAAATTGGCTAGGGAATGGGTATCACTTCAAATGAAATCATATTTAAAATTAGCTGATTTCGAAGTAACAAGGTTTTCACCATATTTCTATTAAAATGTGAATAGTCCCGCAATAAAATCAAATCTTTTCTACAAATCAGTCTTTGGCAAAAAGATTCGTTCTCCATGTGTAAGCCATGCGTAAAAGTGTAAACCGTTGTGTCAACATAAAACATCACTTGGTAATACTGCATGATTGTCGTATTTGTTGCTTTGTTATCCAACACTACTTGGTTTGATGAACAATGTTATGAGCAAGAATTCCTGCATAGTGAATATTGTGAAGGCACATTGTTACGGGTTGATCTTGGGCACCTTTTTTCTCTTCTTCATCCCATTTTTCCAGAGGGATAAGTCCCTAGGTATAGGAGGCAGTTCAGTTGTAAATGGTAGGAACTCTTTCTGGGTGTTTTTATCAATGGGGACAGATTCCTGTTCAGGACACTTAACCTCTTGAGCTGGCACACCCTGTTCCATGTTGGATGTCTCAGCATTTGCTGATTTTACATAATGTGGCTCAAAGTCATTCACATTCTTCATGTTACGCCTGTAGCTCCAAGGACTGAAGCTCTTTGGCATCATGAGTGCATGATTTTCACGCATGTAATCCTGCAACAAAATGCAATTAATATGGCTCAACATGTCAGTCCACCAAGTATCTCACCTGTACAAATTCATAGTCTGGCACATAGTATTTCTGAAACACTGACTCATTCTTTACACACTGCATTGCACACCATGAATGCAGCAACAGTTTTGGAAACCGATACGTCCAATACGTTGTGAACTCATTTGGAACACTACCTAGCAGTGCCTGGGCCTCTTCAGAGAGCTCACGGTAATGGTGTTTCTGCAAGACAGATCCATTACATTTTTCATTCAATGACTGATATGAAATGAGTGCAATTAACCTGTTGAGCGCTAAGTTCATGCCAAAATTAATCATTTTAATTCGTGGTGGTCCTTTTGAATGTAAAATGCCGGAAAAAATTCATCTACAGGGTGTTCCAGAAATAATTTTTAAAGAATCGTACCTGGCTCTCAGAACGTCAATAGGACTACAGGTTTACATAATCACTATACACTGTTATTATGGTTTGCATAATACAGGGTGATTCTCTCGAATGGAAACCCAAACTTTCCTCAATAACTTTTTAACTATGGTATGGTTCCCAATGAAAATTAACATGTACTTACCTTGTATCATGCCAAACAAGGTCTGACTAAAGAATATGCCAAAAGTGGTCCCCTCCAGCATCCAAGAATTTTTAAATGCGAGTCTGCATATTGCCGAAGACTCCTGCAGATTGACGGCGGCCATCCCCTCCATTCCCACCCGCCCGCCTGCTTGGCGAGAGGGCATCTCAAGGCAACGGGACTGTGGCCTTACGATGCCCTCTCACCAAGCAGGCGGGCGGGCGGGAGTTGAGCCATTCCCGCCGGCAATCTACAGGAGTCTTCGGCAATATGCAGACTCGGATTTAAAATTTCTTGGATGCTGGAGGGGACCGCTTTTGGTATATTCTTTAATCAGACCTTGTTTGGCATGATACAAGGTAAATACATGTTAATTTTCATCGGGAACCATACCATAGTTCAAAAGTTATTGAGGAATGTTTGGGTTTCTATTCGAGAGAATCACCCTGTATTACCACAACACAGTACTGCCGTCAGATGTGAGAGGACCGTAACTCAATATCCACTTCCCCTTGTGGCGAGAAAAAAAGCAGTGGTACCAAAAGCACCCAACAGGTGGAGTTGGGGTGCCGGTCCTTTTCCCCCCTTCCCCCAACGCCACCTCTTGGATGCTTTCGGTAACACTTGCTTTCTTTTCTCGCCGCAAGGGAAGTGGATATTGAGTTACGGTCCTCTCACATTTGACGGCAGAGTACTATGAGTAACTCCCAAGGGTCCAGACTTTACAGCACCCTGTACTCAGGGCATTTGTTGACATGAAAGGTGATGCAGCAGCAGCATGACCTTGGCATGTTTGAAATAGCTTGGCTACCGCCCAGTGCATTGTGGGGGTGTCATGGTAGTTTAGTCACCCAAGAGATGGCAGGAGTATATTGAACTGAATTTTGACCACCAAAGTTTGAATTCACTCAGCACATTTTCGTGCGGGAAATTCAAACATCCACAGATCATCATATGATGCACATCGCCCCCAACAGGTTAAAATGTGAATTATTGTCATATCAGTTATTATTGTATGACAATCAAGACTTACTTTATTTCTTAGTGCTCGCAGAAGGTCACGCACACTCCGACCTTTGTATGACCGATATTTGCGAAGGTCATTTGCAACTTCATCCTCAACATGGTCACGCCAATCACCTTTGACAACATCCCAACCACCACGCTCCAAATTTTGCAACACCATGCTATCTGTGCTTTCCTTTTCAACACGATCACTAACATCCTGTAAAGATAGTGAGTGTATTATGCTATGCTCTGCATTTGACAGTAGCATTGTTAGAACATACTTGCAGGAATCCCAGGATAGTTTCATTCTTCCAAAATAGCGGATGTTTCAAAACTGCCCGGGCTGGTGGGCGTAAGGTAGCATCAGAGCCAATCATTTTCTCAGTTAGAGCGCGTGCACTGATGTATTCATCACCTAATAAATCAGTCAGTCTAGATAGAAGAAATACAATTATTAGTACAAGCAAGCAGAATGTGCACACTGGATTATTTCCATTTGAGAAAAGTACGAATGATGAATTATAAATGTCAATGCAATAATTTCCCCACCAGTCACCTGAACCACCTTCACATATGGACATTCATTAACCTAAATATTCACAGATAACAGCAAGTTGTACTGAATATGACTCCTGTTGTCCCTAGTGTCCCTTTATGATTGACATGCAGAGCAAATAGGTGGGAAGGGCAAAAATGTCATCATTGCAACACAAGGATACTATCACTTTAGCTATGCAACTTACTGGTAATCCCCGTTGAGTATGTTGCCTTGCCTCCGTAAGGGGTCTCCAAATGGATGCTTTCCTTTAGAGAGCACATAATAATGAACACATCCAAGGGAGAATATGTCCACAGAACAAGTCTGAAACAATAACAGTTAGATGTTTCATGAGACACATTAACAATTAACCCCTTCACTACCAGATCTACTCGCCATCGCCTAGTTTTTCACTTACACGTACTCTGAAGATACAGACAAGATATCTTACACAAAATAACAGCTATAATGAGACGTTTATGGAAAATACTATTAGTGTGTTTGGAACAATTTTCCTCATCTAGAAGTCCCTAAATTAATTTCCACAAAGATCTCTCTAAAACTCGAAATTCGAGTACTGCCAGCCAACTACTTGACTGAGTTAATTATGAAATACGTTAACCCAGATATGCTGAGCGTCCCCTATAGTAGGGGACACCTGCACAGTTGTTACATTTCAATTTTTTTGGGCACATTCTTCTGCTGCTAAAGAGCTCACAGTGTTTCAGTCGAGTCCCAGCTAACGATACAAGTTCAGACCTGCTCAATATTGCTTCAGGTTTTTAAGATACAGGTGTTTGAATTTTAATACAGGAAATAATGGCTGCACCTTCATGTTCTGAATATTATTAGGAATTAATTTTCGAATATTGATTAGTGTTGTGAGTTATTTATTGTTGGTAATACTTAGAAAACTTATGAATTATGATGTCGATGGGGAAATATAGGCATTTTTGACGTGAAAACTTCTATAAAATCGGATCAGTAATGAAAAAGCGTTACAGTCAGCGCCCTGCCAGGGGGCGCGTGAGCAAGGTCTACTAAATCTGAGGTGGCGGGTGACCAAGGTCTACTATATCCGAGGTGGCGTGTGAGCGTTACAGTCAGGGCCCTGCCAGGGGTGACAAACTGACCATGCATGTGTCCAGACTTTAGGATCACCATGTGGGTCCCAGTCCCGTGACGGACTGGCATGCAGGGTGCTTAGTGTCACCATGCATGTGTCCAGACTTTAGGGTCATCATGTGGATCCCAGTTCCGTGACGGCTGGCCTTGGTGGTCTGGTGGTTCAGAGACGTCCCCCTGAATGTGTTTTGGAACAGGACTCTACATCCGGGGTTAAGCAGACCAGCTAAGCTTACGGCCTTCCCCGTATGGCTCGATAGGAAGTTACGGGGGGCTGACCTAGGCGATGGCGGTATAGCTGGTAGCGACGGGGTTAACGTGCAAAACCTACAGTTCTAGTTTCTCCATGTAACATCTCAGGAGCTATCCATCCTTCAGTTCCAGTTATTCCTGAACGTCTTGAGAATGACATCCTTCCCACCTTGAGCTTCTTGCACAGGCCAAAGTCAGATATCATAGCTTTGACTTGGCCTGTACTTGTAGACAGAGAAAGTAAGACGTTGTGAGGCTTGATGTCACGATGAACTAAAAGAAATGGAGCCTGGTAAGTATCTATTGTAATCACCTAGGCAAAATTTTCATATGTTTCAGTGTGGCTAACCTACTACCTGAAACAAAAAATAGTGAGCTTGTATCATACATGGGGGTGAAGTTCTAACATTAACATGCATTACATGCAGGAATATTGCAATGTAATGCTTATCACCAATAGATCCAGGAACAAACTACACCCAGTCCCCAACTTACATAACTCCAAAATATGCAGATTCTGACTTGGGTAAAAAATTTCCAACATGTGCAAAAAATCTATTGAATAAACTGATAACATCAGGGGTAGAATGTTAAAAATTTTGTCCAGATGCAAAGTTTGCACTCCAGATAAAAGTATGGAGTGCAAATTATATACTTGGAGTACTTAATTTCTTATTACTGGGTATTGCCATGTTTAAAAGCAGGACCAACTGGAGTGCAAACTTTGCTCTCCACGGCTCAGTTTGGAGTGCAGATGGCAATTTTGGAGTGCAAATTGCACCTTTGCATCCGAACAATTCGACCCGCGTAACATAAAAAGTCACCAATTGCATGAAAATGTGTTAAATCTTGGCTACTGGTAAGATGGACCTACCCAGTGACACTAATTCCCTTACTCAGTTAATACATGACAGACATTTTTGACATGATTCTGAGCCTTTCCACTCACAATGGCCTCAGTTGGATAAGACTTAAGGAAGTCAGGGCTTGCTGAATCAGCTAATATTATTGACAATAAACATTGCCTTCCTGTCATTTTCTTATACTATGCCACTCTAGCTCTGAGGACAGGGCTACCACAAAGAAGATATTAAGGTGTTTGCAGTTTAGCCCAGATGTGAAGCACAACAGTAGGCCTATTGCAGGTGCTGTGAAATCACTCTTGCTTGACCATCAGTCTGATTGCAGAATGCTGCATTCTCAACATTTGTTTGGCTTTGCAGAGCTAGGGAAAACAAACTGGAAGTGGGAAAATTGTAGAAATTTCTTTTTGGGTTTGTTTACTGAACTGGCTACCTGCAATTTTTTTTAACAAATATTAGTACAATGGCAACGTTACAAAGTAATATCAACGTAATCATTAAAATTTAATTGTGATTATCACAGCTGCACTGGTTTTATGGCTACTTGTAGCCTACTGTCAATGTAAACGACTCTCCCTGTGCACTTTAGTGAACATGTAAAGCCATTGCATATGTACAGAAAGGGTAAATTGGCAGAAGCATGAATACCTTTTTTTTCCTGGCCTAAATGAATCACCACAATTTTTACCGTGCCCATTAATCACTTGAAAATGATATCAAATATAGTGTTACTTTTTACTGCCTGTTCGAGGTTCGCACAAACATTCAAACACAAAGTGGTTATGGGCAGATACCACAGATCTTTCTGCAGGTAACATCACCATTCAGAAGGCTAGTTAAACTTTCAAATAGGAGATAGAGTATGCATTTTCCCTGATGTGTATTACAAATACACATCAGGGAAAATGCATACTCTATCTCAAATACACATGCCATATTTGAAGAATTAGATAGATAGATAGATAGATATGTTTATTCCCCTTCGCCCTAGAGCATCTAGGGGATGACTTCTCAAGCATTGTTTTACATTCAACTCCAAACATACAATTTACAAAACAATATCACAAAATTGCAGCAGCGCCACTACTAATGAAAAAAAAGTGTACAGTTGGTGGATTGCATGAACAGGTAGCAAGCTAAATAAGTGATGGCTCTTGTTTGGAGGAAGTCTCGGTATTCTAGCCAGGTTATTCTCTCTAATTGTCGCAAAGAAGGGGCACTCATAAATTGCATGGTGCAGTGACCATGGATCTTCGACATTGCATAATGTGCAGGCGGAATCAGGTGTAAAGCTAAATTTGTAATTTTTTACGTAGAAAATATTGGGAAGCGTTCCTCAGATTACACACGAGTCTTGTATATGGGAGTATATTTGAAGAATTAAACATCGTACATGAAAATGAAATGCACCCTTACCGATATCCAGTGAGTGCAAGTGTGCAAGTCCAGAAGTGGCTTGGTATAATATTTCATGTGGTTCAATCTTGTCACGGTCATATCTCCCTTCAACATAATCTTGCAGTGTGGCAGCACATAGTTCCAAAGCTATATACCGAAACTGTTTGTCTTGTTCCATACAAAAATATCTGTAACAATATAAATGGGACATGTAAATACAATTCTTACACAAATATTCCTGTCCCGTATGTAATACCTACGAACATAATACTGACGGATGTAAATACCAAAGAGACAAAATACCAACACCGCCGAAATACCCAATAGGAAAATACTGACACTGCCGAAATACGAAATAAAAATAATCCTGACACCGCCGAAATACCAAATAAAAAAATAACGACACCGCCGAAATACCAAATAACAAAAATAACAACTCCATTGAAATACCCAATGAAATAAATAGCGACACTTCCGAAATACCGAATAGAGCAATACTGATACAGGTGTATATGACAAAATAATGCATACCCATTTTGAATGATTTGTGAATTTGTTAGTAGGCCAAGTAGGGTTGGAAGAAAAATGATATAATTTGGGGTTCATTTGCAGGGTAGAAAAATGTATATTTGACTGTAGGAGATATTGTTATCAGTCAAACCTAGGTAGGATTTTTTTCTGATAGGTGGTTCGGTGGTGTCAGTATATTTTGGAGTAGGTAGTTCGCCAGTGTCGGTATGTTTTTACATTGGTATTTTAGACGGTGATGGTATTTTTCCAACTGGGTATTTCGGCGATGTCGGTAGTTTTTCGATTAGGTATTTTGGCGGTCGGTATTTTGGGATGTCTGGATTATAGATTTGGGTATTATGCACCAGACCCAAATATTCAACACGAACAGCATACCTTATCACATTTGGATGAGCATCTGATTCTCTTAATAATTCCACTTCTCGATCAGCAAAGTTGAAGCATTCAGGAAGCAATCTCTTGACCGCAACATCACGATTGTCAAAATTTCCCCTATATACAAAAGTACCTTCACACCCTTTCCCCAAAATGTCACAGGAGTTGAAAGTAATTTTTCCAACTCGAATGATTCCACCTTCTAACTCCTCTGCCTTTGCAGTTATGACAGAGGAGCCATCTGAATGATGTCCTGTGCTGGATGATGGTTGTGAGAAAGTTTGGCTTGAATAACGTTGATATTCCCTAGCCTTTAATAAAGTCAAAATACGCGATAAAGTATTTTCAGGATGTGTCACAATGTCACTGCAATAAGCATACTCACTTGTGGATACAAATAGATGACAGTTACAAGCAGACAAAGTGCCAGAAGACCAACAGTCAATTTCAGGAACTTATTCTCTTGTCTGGCCCACCACTCTTTCATAGATTTCCATATGGACCAACTTGTCCGTAGGTTATTAATACCATCATGTGTAGTCTGGTTTTGTACTGGTAATACAATTGTGTCATCAGTGTCCTTTTCCTTCTTGCCACCAGCTATTTGATATGGAGGGCCAAGTGTGGTGCGACTATACTCTGGTACTTTGTAATAACCTATGAAGAATAACAAAGAATCTCTATTAATCATGTGTTCAGATGTTAAGAGTGAACAATAATAATTGTTCCAAGTGTTAGTTCTACTCCTAAGAGATCATTATTATTGCAGCTGCATGTATGAGTGATTAAGAGCAGTGTATGTTACATCAAGACACTAATTTAAAAGCACTTCATTTTTAAGGCTTCCGTTACCGCCATAAGTAATTTTTCGCGGGTGGGGTTTAATTATATTTACAACCCTGGCCTTGTCATCGGCCACATGCAGATGCCAGCAGTCTTTTTTTCCCTCATAGCCAGCTTCACCAAAGCCAACCTTTGACCCAGTGCAGTGCTAGCTGTTGACAAGTGGCCATAGGGCGACACCTTTTGCATTTTTTCATGGCTTCCTCCACCCCACTGCAACTCAGTTTTTTTCATATAGGTTTCCCCCTCCGACCCCCGTGACCTTAGATCGGCATATCAGTAGTTTTTTAATTACAGTGGAGCATCGATTATCCGAACAGAGTCTGCCAAGGGGGTGTTCGGATAACTGATTGTTCGGATAACCGATCATTTACAGGGGAAATGGTACTGGTGTCATAGGAGCAATATGAAACTAAGAAACAGTGATATTAACCACAAAACTGTATATTTTCTGTCACAGGCACGTCCTTACATGAAGCAGTCCTACAGTTTAGGGGAGGGGGGGGGGGGGGNAGAGCCGAGGCTCGTTTTTTGGCGCCTAAATCGCGCTTTTTTCTCTTTTTTTGCCGACCCGAAAACTTTCAGTTAACTGATGGTTCGGTTGATCGGGGTTCGGATAATCGATGCTCCACTGTATTATTATTCTTAAACCCCATTGGAGTGACAGGTCCCAGGTTTGATCCCCACCTGGGAGTTCCCTTTCACCTGTGTTGGGAGGGTCTCTGACCTGCACCTTGGAGGTGTCTGGCAACCTAACCTCCTGGGGGACTGCACATGGCCCAAACGTTTAAGACATTGCACCTGCACAAGTGTCCCTTCCCCAACAATCCCTATCCCTACTCGACATCCTGAAGTCCTTGCATGGTGATTGAAGAAAAACAAGTTTGAAAACTGATGGTGGTGTGCCACCCCCCTATAACAACTTATAGTTGTATCACGGGGTAAAAGAATTCACTAATGTACTGTATATGCATCCTTTTTGTCAGTCACTTTCAAGGAAAATTTGGAGTGCAGAGGGGAAAAAATATCCTGACCCTTCTAGTTTTCCCAACCATTTAGAATTCTAAGCAGCAGTCATTGCGACTTCATGTGTTCACTATCTCCCTTATTTTGCGACACAAGAAATAAGAACATACCAAGCAGTAGGATCGGATGTTTATCCCTGCGACTTGTTTCCGGAATAGAAACATAATCTGTATCTGAAGTTACTCTCTCTGCCACAGGCTCAGCTTTTGGTCCTTCCAGTAGCAGTGGACCAGATGAAATTGGTGTAATCGTGGCTGTGTTTTCATCTACTAGAGATGGCAAGGCGTACAAACCATGCTTGGTTTCCCCGACGTACAATGTTGGGCTGAAGTGAATACATTGTTAGAACAAAATTAACAACCATCAAAATTCTTCACTTACAATAATTTCATTTCTTCGGACAGTTGCTTTCCTCGCATGCTTCCTGTTGTAAACTGCATCACTACATGGGTAAGAGTTTCCATTGCCACACTTGTAAATGGTACGGACACCAAAGCCCCATTTTCCAAGGCATACATGGCTACCACCGGAGAGCTGTAATCCTCTTCCCATATCAAGTTTCCATTTATTCGATCAATGGTAACTATATTCCCAGTTGAACTAGCAGTGAAGTGTAACAAATCTGAAACATGGATTAATGAGAGAGCTGCAGACAATGTAATGTTAGCATCGAATTGGGGATTTGGGTGGCAAATGGGGGATACGGATCATTGGTGTGGGTTCCTGTTCATTAATGAGGGTACCAACCTACTGAGAATCCCATGTTTTCCTAGTCAAGTTCTGAATACCAACTGCTCCCTCCTCCTCCCACTTCCTCTCTTTCCATCCCCTCTGCTTGCCTTATGGCTTTCATTGCCCTGGCTCTTCCAACCAACACTCACTTCAAGTGAATGAAGGATATTGCCCCCTCTTCTCCCTCCCTGGCAAAAACCTTGTACCCTAGACCACACACAACTCTCATGGAAAAAAATAATGTATTTATGCCCTCCTATCCCTAACAATTTAATTTCACCTTTCCATATTTGTAATCTGGAGTTTGGGATGTATTGTATACTGGGATCATGGGAGTTTTCCCTGCACCATCCTCCAACTAGCATTAGTTCTGCTAAGTCTGCCCATGGGACCAAATAAGTGTGATTCTCACCATAATTCTTGAGTGACTCAGCTGTCATCGTATTAGAGGCATAGTCATAGAATGTCACATTCCACTTCTTCGCCCGTGTCTTTCCATCAAACATTGCAATGGAATATTCTGAAAAATTATGCATTTAGAAAGACAGTAACTCTGCACTTGTAGTTTGACTTTACCTGTCCTTCCTATAAACACTGAATCCTCACTTCCTGCTGGACATATCTTTTCCAGGCCTTCAAATGAGAGTATTTCATGCTTAATTCCACTGTCAGGGTCAACTGACAGCCAAGTATCAACTTTCTTTCCTGCGAAGAAAGGCAGTGTCATTTATTTACAATTGACAAACAATAACCCATAGCACATTGTTTTATCAATAACCAATCCTTGCAGATAAAAAGGCTGCTGATAGTGCTTAGTTATGAAGGTTACAGGGAACATGCTGGATCTACACCAACGTACCTAAAGAAGCGTAAGTCCCAAGCAGAAAAACTGTGCAGTGTGTTTATGTGCAATGCGCTTATTTAATCATCCATAAGTAGCACATAAGGTGGATGAAAATCACCTGTGTAAAGAATTCCATCACTGCTCTTGCAAGGTGATGCTGACACTAGTTCAGGAATAGTAAATGGGAGTTTCTTTAAGGCATCTTTCCCACTTCCACCTAGCAGGTACAGAGATCCATCTTTTGGATCAGGCAGAAATGATGGTCTAAAAAAGAAAATTGTAGAGTAGTTGCTCACTTATCCAATTAATTTATACTTACATTATAACTTTAGATGTCTCTCCTGGCACCTTTACAACTGGCTCTGTAACACAGTCTTGATGTAAATTTTTGAACGAAAATACAAATTAGTATGGCGTACCATTTCTTAATTTCCATTTCACTTTGCCTGTGTGTCGTTCAATTGCTATCAACATTCCGTCAAGTGTTGATAGCAACAAGCTTCCATCTTTCCCTGATGGTAGTTGAATATCAGAAATTAACTGTAATAACAAATGACTTGTTACTGTTTTTACACTGCAACAAAATACAACATTCCTTGCACTTTTTGAGTGAGATTTAATTATTGTTAATGAGACCAAGCTCACACTTATTGCACTTGTAACCTGTGATATGTTTTTCTCCTTGACTCATGGCATTTGTAGGCATTACAAAGCAGTTCAAATTAAAATATGTAATAATTTTTAAGGAAGGAGGAAATCATAAAAATTACCCTTGTTTTATACCCCAACTGGCTCCTCCAGGGAAAACTAGCCCCCTGGTTAACCTTGTTTCATTCTAGCATGCTGCTATTTACAAGGTAACATGCATTTTTTTCTCCAAGATTTACACTTTTAAAAGTTTTACTCGGACATAATTTTGTTCCACTGCTGCCCCACCATTTGGGATGCCTGTATTATTAGTGTTAATGTAGATGCCCTGGTGCTGAATTTTCAAATGAGTACAAAATAATAAGATGTAGAGTATAAGTTGGTTGTCATTTGTGTCTTCATCACTAACAACTTGAAACCCTCTTGCACATCTTCTTTGCATACATTGGCAAATCACCCATGTTCCTATGGGGACAGTTAAGGGTCCTATACACAAGCATCCCTGGGCTGGCCTAATCCTTGATCCTTTGAATCTGCCAATCAGCATAAAATGGTCCATAATTGAAAAGTTCGTAAGATCAAACTTCTCTAAAGATGGGCTAAGAATGGAGCAGACTGTCCTGATTGGCGGATCTGAAGGATGACAGAAAGCGACTAGAGGAAGGGCTGGCTCAGGAATGCTGCGCATATACCCCTAAAATGGTTAATGGGAAGATTCTCTGGCATGTCATTTAAAAAATCCCAGTTCTGGTGCTGCCACCTGAGATTACTCACAGGAACAGCACGTTAAATTATAGCATCACACTACACGTGTGCGCGCACAAATTAATTTTGCACAGGAGAAAGAAACCGCTGAGCTGGTTTCAAAGCCAGATCAGTAATTATATAATAATTGATAAGGAGGCCATGGCATCAGCAAGCATTTCATACCAATCTCCTTCAATGTATCACTAAAATAATGCCAAGTGCAGAATACAGATATGTGAACCATCAACCACACCTCGCCGTCGTCTATCCGCACACTATTTATAAGCACATGGCAACCACGCAGGTTCTTACTCTCCCCAAGATTGCATCAGACTCATGGCATACCTTAACTTGCTTTTTCTCCTCATACCCATGACTCCTTGCACCTTCAATCGAATTACCATCGTGAACCTTGACAGTAGTGGACACTTTGGGATTGTCACCTTCTGTGGCTTGACCCCCCAGCCTCATCTGCAGGAGCAACACCCCCAAAAGCACTACCCGGCCATTCATAATTGCACGTGTTAAAATGGGAGAGATCGCTTATTGTTTATCTGACTGCAGCTGCGTAAATAGTTATCATTAGCACAAGTAAATAATGCATGTCCATACGCAACTACGGCCATGACTTGAATCACAGCTACGCCTACATGGCCAGCAATCTAACGTTCGATTGGAGGGCCCGCCAACATCACTGACGTCAGTTGCTTGCTGGACCAATCAAGTGACGCGTAGGAAAGTACGGTATACCGTATTTAGAGAATCAAAACTTGCATACTTCCACCGACAGAGGCGCTTGTAGACATCATATACGTGTCCATCAAATTACCCTAATACGTTATTATACTAAATCATATTGTGAGATTTAGCTCTTAAAAATGAGTTCGTGTTTGTAAAAATACAGGTGTTTTAAATAGATCGCAAATGAAAGAAAAACAAAGAGCAATTTGGCAGCATTGTTACTTCTGCTATTCATGTCTCTTGCATAGGAGGCGTGACGATGCAAGGAGGAAAAAAGACAAAAAAAAAGAGAACGTAATTGATTTTAGAACTTAGTTTAGTTACGATTCCCTCCAATGTGCATCATTTTATGACCGCCTGTACAAGTTTTGGACGCATTGCCTAGGCCTCAGACCAGGGATGACTTGGTGTACCGCAGGGTAAATAGCCCAGGAATACTTTTTTTCGCAAATGCAGGCGCAATTTGCTGGGTTTTTGAATGAGAAGAACTCAAGACCTCCTGCGGGGTGAGTGGTGCTTTCTGCTTCCGTTTGTAATATGCCTGTCATAGAATTAGCCTGTCATAGTCCTACGGTTGTTGGTTTTCGGGTGACAAACATGATAAGAGGGACCGAGTTGTTGTTCCAGTATCTGAATTATCATAACTGATGACACCGCCACACTGACATTTGCTTCTAGTTGTACCCTCATTTGCAGCGGTGTTGCATGCACTTGGTCTTTTAATAATGCCGAAGGTTTGGGCATTTGAAAGGAGCATGTAGGTAGTTGTGGCAGCAGCCAGCAGCGCACTGAATGCATTTTCCTGTCAGTTTTCTGAAAATAAAAAATAGCCTCGCCTTACCCATTCGAACTTACTGATGTATTCAAATACACTGCAGCAAGCATAATCACATGCCTGCGCACCGCTCTCGCTCTTGTCAGTGTGAGCGCCAAGCTGTTCCAAAGTCATGCTCTTGTTTACGCTAATGGAAATTGGTTCAGTGTTTGTTTGCGTTGCGTTATGCTTGCCATTTTGTCTTCAGGGTGAAATTTCTTATCTTTTAATTAACTGAAACTAATACACATAATAAGGTGCAATGGATATGTGGCAAAGGGTGGTAGTTAAGTGAAGGGTGGACCTGCATGAGTTAGAAACTTTCCAAGTTAACATAGTAATGTCAGGGAGCATTTATATGCTCCCTGGTAATGTAGAGTCTCAAGGCCAAGTAGGGAACCTGTAAATGCATAAGAGGGTCAAGTATAACTCAATGCATGTTGCAAAAATATAATATCCACATGTCTAAATACTTCTCTATTATTGCATCATTACTTGTATGTGCTATGGAAAAAGTGATAGGAATAGTAAGAAAATATTTAGAGCATGACTTATTTTTGCAATCACTTCATTCATCTAAACAAAGAGCTTGTATACTTGTGCAAAGATTGTAACTGAAATAAGGTCACACAAGTTTGTTTATTGAAGGAGTCAATTACATCATACTTATGGGCATATATGTTGTCATATTTTTGTCACAAAGACTTATCAGCTGTCTATCCATAAGTAGTGCTTAGCATTTGCCAAAAAGATAAGTGGGAGGCAGCTCTCATTAAACTTTGCTCAGTCCAGTTTTTGTGGCATGACCAAAATGTAGCATTTCCTGGATCATTGATCATATATTATTATTCAGTGACTCCGATGTATTGGCAATACTGTTAAATGGTGAAATAAGAGAGCAACAAAAATACTGTTGACTCTAGTCACTACCACATGTCAAATTATCAAAACTACTATTTAACGTTACTTGCCAGAAATACTCATAAGAATGTGCAATATGGCTATTTATGGCCCTAGTCTCGTCTCCCAATGGATTGCAACTATATTATAGAACCATCTAAAATGTTTGAATCGAATGACAAGCACCTCATGGGTAAACTACCTCCATGTCCAGAGTAGGGTCCTCATGCAGATATGTTATCAGCCAAATGATTAGGTTTGAGGTGATGCCATCAGTTTTACAATGGATGACTTAGCTATGTCGATATATTACAAACCAGATGGATAACACTGTAAGTAAATACACAAGATTAATGCATTCCCCTTCTATGGAACATTGAACTTATTAAGCATGAGTCTTGACGTAAATAACTTGAAGCAAAGCAAGGTTAAGAATCTTGCAGAGCAGGTTAGTATGATTACCCTTAGAGTCCACCTAAATTCTTTCATCCCAGTGCATGTTTCAAGGATCATCTTCCTGTTTCAGGTATTCAGAACTGAGACATTCCAGAATTTTAAAGCTATGAGTAACAGAAAATTTTCTGGGGGGAAAATATCTTTGGGAAAGTTACGAGGTAAGCCACACTTATGATTACTTTGCAAGTGAATTTTTGGAAGCCAATAGCGCATGCTAGCTTGAAAATTTGTTGTTGTCAAGTTGGCCTGCACCCAACAGTACCTGCATTTATTTGTATTCTGTAACTTAAGAAATGTAGCCAATATTTTTGTTCAATAATTTAAAATGATTGCGATGAGCTCCTGTTTTGTGTTGAAGAACCTCTCTAACCTAAGCTAGATTTGCTGATTTATTCACTTGCATCAATTATGTTGTTGTTAGCAGTGTTTTAATGAGCCATTATCTCCTAGACATGTTGTCATAGCTATGGCCATGGATTTACTTCACTGTCATTAACACATATAACTTATGGCCTGTACCAACTGATATCTATTACCATCTATTATCACTAATTAATTACCGGTGTGTAGTGAAAGGGGAAGCTATTGGACAGGTGTTTTTTTTTTAAACTTCAAATAACCTTTTAAGTATTCCACATGTAAACTGCATTGGTGGTAGTAGTAGCTTGCATGATTTCATTACTAACATCAGGAATCCATAGGATAAACTGTTGCTAGCATTACTTTCAAGATGCCATCATCATAGAAGTTTTGTTGATGTAGTCCCACATTTCACCACTGACTGACTTGTGTCAGCTCATTGCTGCGTGATGTTTTGATGTTGCTGAACAAGGCAGCATCTATATTACTTTTATGAGGTCAAACCCTTGTAAGCTGATAAATCCATGACCTCCATGATCCATGACTATGAGAAATGTTAGAAACCTCGATATAGTGGCTCCCAATGTATTGACCCTCTTGAGTCAGTGATTTTCTCTTTTTAAGGCAAATCTGCCGTAACATCTGTTCCAACATTTTGCTTCACACCTGGAAATGAGGATTTGAAAGAACTTCCACCAGAAACTAGCAGCAAGGAAGAGGAGAGTGATATCAAAGAAGGTACATTGAGTGACTGAAAATTCTCTTGTTTTGTGGACGTATCAGTGTGTATTTTTTTTTGCCTGTCACTTATTAATATTTTCCTGTTTGTTCTGGCTTGTGTTAGGGGTGGATTTTCTTTGATTTAGGTTCTTTAGCTTTGTGTTATGTATGGTTATTTTGCTTATCTTAGTGTAATATGTGAAGATAGGTTTTTTTCAGAAGCAAAAAAGTGTGTTGAATTGTTATGTCTGAATGTGGCAATGTTTGTTGTGTTACGATCAGGTACAAATACGAAGGTACAACAAAAATGAAACTGATGCAAGCAAATAGATGTTAATGGGGAGCTGGAATTTTGAAACGTAGCACACAGCTCAAAAGGCACAAGCAGCTGTTAAACAGGTCCATCCAGCTGTCCTAGTTTGATTTTTAAAGTTATTAATATGCTGATCCTAGTCTTTAATCCCCATATTGGACATGCTACATCCTATTATTCCTATTATTATCAAAACACTCCAGAAGTATTTTTGGGTATAAAGACAAACTAATATTATTAACCTAAGCGGATGCAAATGTAAATTAAGCAAATAAGAACAAAACTGCTTAAAGTTCAGTAGGCTGTATCCTGCTTCAAATATAATCTTTTTGAAAGCATATTAAATTAATCTGTGGGTACCCTTTGAGAAATATTAGATTTTCCTATCAGAATGAAAGAGGTGCATATCAACTCCTTAAAATATTGCCATGATCATGACCATGGCAGTAGCCAGGGGGGGGGGGGGG
>JYFJ02005673.1:0-23666 GCA_000934665.2 Catajapyx aquilonaris
AGAGGTTCCTCTTCCTGGCGGGGGTGGACACCTCCTCAGGGGTCCAGGGAGGTCATCCAGGGATGGCCAGGCTGCTCTCCAACTGCCACTTTTGCAACGGGGGTCATCCCGGGGTCGTCACTAGGGGATGGTTCGACCCTGAAAAGGAAGAAGTGATTCCATCCGGACTGGAGATATTTCCGGATTATTCCCGGAATCTGCACAATCGATTTCTCAACGGATCATTCATGGTGGACCTGAGTAAAAACGAGCTTCAGTATTTCTTTGAAAACAAATTGCCCATGTTCCCAGAGATAATGGAACTCCTGCCCATCAGCCAGGCCATGAATTATGACTGGGTCATGGAATCCATCGAGGGGGAAGACGGGGTGCTACCGGATGTGCCTCTGCCAGACGGAAACTACACCGGAGCAACAGGAGTCATCCTCCGCAGAAAAGCAGTGTTTGGATTAACACATTGACTAAAGGTGGCATGTCCCTAGTGGTCGATATCAATTTTCCCCACGCGTTTGGCATCATCACGTTCGTAACCAGGGCCCCTCGAGTGAGCTACACCTGGGACGCGATGCTCCGACCGTACACTCCGGACATGTGGGCGATGGTGATGGTCTCCGTAGTCTTTGGCAGCGCAGTCCTCGCCCTCCTCTTGAAGTGGAGTCCCCTCCCCCCCTTCCCTGGCCGCCCCTGGTCCTTCCCCCGCCTCCTCCTGTACTCCCTGAGGTACCTCTCCTCCACCCTGATCGAAGAGAACCCGAACCTGGTCCCCTCCACCCAACCACCCCGAATATTCATCTCCTTCTGGTGGGCCTTCTCCCTGGTCATCATCTGTGGGTACGAGGCCCTCTACTTCGGCTTCCTGGCCTCTCCCTTGATGGAGGACCTCCCGGA
This sequence comes from Catajapyx aquilonaris, assembly GCA_000934665.2. Classification (NCBI taxonomy): domain Eukaryota; kingdom Metazoa; phylum Arthropoda; class Diplura; order Dicellurata; family Japygidae; genus Catajapyx; species Catajapyx aquilonaris. Next base: position 889 of record JYFJ02005673.1, read on the forward strand.
GACATTCAGGGAGCACCAGGAATGGCTCAAGTGGACATGGGGCACGATCGCGTTCGCCAAACCTTACATCGGCAGTGCTCTCCTGCGCCTGGAGTACTTCTCTTCAGTGGCGAGTAACCTGACAGATCACGTGGACCTCAACACGTGTGTGCTCGAGGCCATCAACTCCGACCACTGCTGCATCGGTTCGCGCGAATTCCTGATAGCAGGAAGCTACCAGTTTGCGGACAAGGCCGGCAACCTGCAGACAAAATTTGCTAAAGAGAACGACTTGGTTGTTATCGGTGCTTTCCTGACCGAGAAGCACAGCCTAATCTCTCCGATCACATCCAGGATGAGCAAGTACATCAGAGAGTCCGGTGTCCACGAGAAGTTCCGTAGGTCATTCGATTATTCCTGTCTGGCCATGGGAATAGGTGATGCCCGAAAGAAGGACCTCCTCCTCAAGAGGCTGATGGCCCTCAATTTCACCCAGATGAGCAGTGCCTTCTATTTCCTATTAATATTCTCTTATGGGTTGGGTTTGCTCGTATTCTTTGCGGAAATCTGCACGTCACGTTCTATGCGTCATTTACTTAGGTTATGACATCGCTCTGCAACAATAATGTTATGCTCATAATCCCAGTGCACTGCATCAGTAATTTACACTTAACATGTTCATTGTTCAGGCGATTTCATCTCTATATCGCGTCAGAACCACATCTGCGTGCTATCCGTATAGCATAAAATAAGAAATGAACATGTCGTTTACACAAGTATAGTACAACCCACATTATCAGTAGTCGTATGCGACCTATTAGCTAGCCGAAAATTATGAACTATTTTCTGTCATCGTACGCCAACAAAAAAGGCTATGGATATGTGTTGGTTTTGATTTTTCAATAAATATTATATCTGCCTTGTGAAACTTTCTTTAGCTGATCCTATACCCTGTTTTTTTTAAATTGCTATTATTATTATCTAGGATACCGATACTCTATACGGCAATGGCGGCGTAGCGTGGGGCAGATAATTAAATCCACGGCCAAAAATTCAGACATATTTCCGGAAAGCTTTTCAATGCCGCTGATTTCAGATCCGACGTCAAAAATTCAAATTTCAAAATGGCTGATCCAAAATGGCGAACATTATATGCAAGAAATGGTCACATCAGCGCAGCGTCAGAATTACCATCAGGGCGTTTCAGATGACGCTGATTTCAGATCCCATCTCAAACAAAGAGAATTCAAAATGGCGAATCCAAAATGGCGGATAGTGCCTTTCCCTATGCGTTCCATTCCCAACATGGCTCAACACCGTCGCCTAGGAGACATCTGTCAACAAGCACCTCCTGGTGAGATGGAGTCTTCCTGGGTGTTCTGGTTGTTTACATCGCCATCAACAACCCATTCTGTGCCTGGCTGTTGGACTGGAAGGTCACAAGAGTGGTTGTTCCAACCCCAACATGGCTCAACACCGGAGACTCATTTTTACATAGATTTTACATAGTTTTATGTGGTTTTTTGTATATTTATATGTGTGTATTGTGCGTGTGTTTGTGTATCTGTATGTATTCATGTCATCCTTTTCATTATATCCTCTGCGTGGCCTGACCAGTCACCAGAGGATTCATTATACTGGTCGTTCGAGATGGCCAGGTGGACTGTAAGGCCTACCTGGTCATCGCTGGTAACCCCATCTTAATAATAATAATAATAATAATAATAATAATAATAATAATAATAATAATAATAATAATAATAATAATAATAATAATAATAATAATAATGTAGTGCCCCACGATGATAACGTCAGAGACACCACGAATAACACAATGGTTTGTATTCCAGGACGACAGGCTACAAACGTCCGTCCCAAAGGACGTCAGGAATAGAACTAACTCAAACATTCAATAACCCCTGACAACATCAATAATGCAGTGACCAGGCAACCATCAACAGCCAGTTGCCTGGACACTACAATAATAATAATAATAATAATAATAATAATAATAATAATAATAATAATAATAATAATAATAATAATCATAATAATCATAATAATCATAATAATCATAACAACAACAACGGATACCCCGTGATAGGCCCCTTGGGCCTCTTAGGGGATCATCTTTTGAATACCAGACTTTAATCATTTGCCTGTAATGTGATGGATTTTGAAAGTGGGAGGAAACGGGAGAACCCCGAGAAAACCCACGCGAACACGGAGAGAACCCATCGAAACTCTATCCACATAAGTATCCTCCGTCCGACCCGGGGATCGAACTCGGGACCTTAGAGGTGGAAGGCTCCGGCGCTAACCGCTCGGCCACCGTGTCGCCCTTAAATTGAAGGAGTACCAAAGAGTTAGGTACCTAAGGAGATCCTGGGAGTATGCTACTGTAGGTGTATAGCGGAGTAAGAAGAATATTATTTTGTTGTTCTCCTTTCCGATATAACGTCACATTTCAACAGAGTCAATGACTGTAAACGTGTTCTGTTTTTAGTCTGCGGTATATTCGTAGGCTACACTATGCAGGAATGTCAAGTGAGCTATGTATAGGCCTACCCCACATAATCGTCTGATGTAAAAGCATTGTCTATAAATCAAGACTTCAAACCTCCACCACCAGATACTTGGGGATGGAAAAATCTGGACGGCTATATTTGTGGCTGTGGTAAACCACGGTCAACCATTGCAGATGTAGCGGGAATCTCAGAAGAACTTGATCGCAGGTGGACCCTGCAAGAAGCGGTGCTCTTTATGTAAATTCGAGAGCGTGATTAGAATATACTTTTTTCTCGTTCTTTCAAGTAGGTTAATGACTGTAGCAATGTTGTTGATGCCAACCTGCATGTTGCGTATTTTTTCAGTGGATAGCTCATTATACCGCCTGCGTCTCCTTCCCCCACCACCCACACCCCCTAACCGTCCATTCTCCCCAGACCGTCCCATTCTCCCCAGACCGTCCCAGTCCCCCAGACCTACCAGTCCCCCACCCCCTCCTACCCCCAGACCGGCCCTTTCCCATATGAAAAATAAATCCTAGCAAACCCTTCTTTTAGACATTTTCTCATCCATCGGAAAAAGTATTATAGCACGGCTCTGTCCGTCCGTCCGTCCATCTGTGGACAGGTACCAGGTACCAGTATCAGGGGGAGGAGGAGGAGGAGGGGGAAACGGGTGACCTGGGGGAGGGGGCTGCGGGGGAACTGGGAGGTCAGGGGGGAAAGAGACGATCAGGGGAGAATGGCGGCGGTCAGGCGGATAGAGTGAACCCGGAACCCGAAAATCGGAAAAAGTCATTAGTTATAGCACGGCACTGTCTGTCTGATACCTTTCCACAGACAGACAGACAGACAGAGCTGCTCTATAAGACTTTTTTCTCGAAAAAGTAAAACTGTTTAAAACGCTTACAGGTCCCGGACCAGGTTGGCAACACCGCATAACTCGTTGTGACCTAAGGGGCCGATCAGGTGCCGCCAACTCTCAAAATGGCTCTTATAGGCCTAGGGAACATGTGTGCCAAATGTGTTACAGTTAGAGAGATTCATTATGACGACATTCATAATCAGACCACGAACACGGGCTGTAATATGCGACACACACCTCTAGGTATTTAGAACACCGCATCATGTGCCACTGGACCGAAGAAATCGGGAATCCAGCAGTGTACCTAGATTCCTTGCGCTTCCTTTCGTTCGGTATTCCATGGAACGTAAAACCGCGCTATATTCGGGGTATGTTGCAGGTGGGGGGTGTACTACTGCCGCTCATTGTTCGGCTCCTGCTTGAGCTACTAGCGTAGAACCACCTGGAATCGGTTCAGTGTCGCCGGAACTCTGTTTCCCGCACTCTATTTTGCGAATCATAATTGCGAGTTTCGTGCATCATAAATTTGATTTTCGCTCAACATAGTGTGGTTTTACGTTCCACGGCGGCGTGGAAATCAAAACCGCGCTGTTTTTTTTTNGGGGGGGGGGGTGTCCAACTGTCGCTTGCCATTCAGTCGTAGTTCAACTCGTTTCGGCAAATCATTCAGTGGATACCAATACCACGCATGTGCGATCCGTATTTCCGTTATTATGGGCTTCGTTCAATAAGGTCGAGATTCGCAAATCTTGAAAATGCAACATAGCGCGGTTTTGATTTCCCACGCGGTTCAATTAATTAATTATCATACAATTCTTGTAATTTGGAAGGACTTCTATATAGTGATGTAATTACTCATTTGTGGAAATGAAAAAAATGGAAACTTGCGCGAATACCCAAAACTGTAATATTGCTGAAAAATTAGCAACAAAATAGCATCCACAGGGATGATGGCAAACCCCCGCAATGCGCCGTATTTCCTCGACACCAAGGTGGAGAAAAGCAAACGAATAAATGCTAATAAAGGGGTTTTAATGGTCATTAATAATATTATGTTCTCATGCAGGCAGACAACAATCATACTTTCTTCATTTAATTTTGGGAATGTTTAGCCCCAGTTTACACGCTAAAAAGTAAAAATTGCATATCATCCTCCTTGAGGGGAAGCGGGACTCTACATGCAATTTATAAATAGAGAATTTTTGGGGGGGTTACTAGACCACAAAAAGTAAATCCTCACCAAATTAAATATAGGAACGTCGGATTATAGTCAATATCAAGGAGGAACACGTAACAAACTGATTTTCTGTGCGGAAAATATAGATGCGCTTATTTTATACGCATACTCACACTATCAAAACAAGCGCAACATAACATTCAACAATAATGTTGAGTTATACTCACTATACCTACGCCATCCTAGCGAATGATAACATCGAGGAACACTACGTGCAAATTGCGAATGTTTGTAAGGGTTGTGTCCTGGTTAGGACTCGAAGTTACGAAATCTGTAAAATGAGCAGAAGCAGTTGCTAAACTAATGCCTAACATTGCACCAACTGAATTACCGATCCGATAGCTCCTAACAGATCGTTAGGTTAGCCCTTGTTTAACGTGTACTAACGATCTGTTAGGAGCTGTCGGATCGGTAATTCAGTTGGTGCAATCAGGCACAAGTTGTTTCGGCTTAGTACAGTAGAATTATGTAGACCGCGACAAAAATCTCGCAGCAAAGCATCACTTTTCAAGGGTGTAAATCCGGAGAGGAATATTCTTATTGCATCGTGCAGCATGTATTTGTCACCCATCTTTCGGACAAGTTCTTAAACTTTAAAATGGTCTTAGCAGCACCTATAAGGTCTAGATTATTACAACAAGCCCGGCCGGACAAAACTGGTTCCATTTTGGGAGCCTATTAATTAAGTGTCTGGGAATCTCCATGGCCTTGCCCTGTCACGCATTTTTTCAGAAACGTATATGAAGAAATGCAGTGAGCCAGTGACGTTAATGCGTTAATGTGCAGGCATCGCACGATAAATCACCCTTTTTCCACCGTTTTATTTCAGTTAAGTGTGGCATAAAAACACGCCGTGCCAGCAAGGTGATTGGGGGCACACGGAGGTCATGAAGGAACGAAATTCCCGTAGTGCGTCAGACGCACAATGCATTTTATGGCAGTGTTATTCACTAAATTATATTATTAACAAATAGGTTGGGTGATCTGGCTGGTGTAAATGTATTATTTCGAGCTGATCCTAATTTGCACAGAATGTGAATTTTTACAGACTCAGCATGCTGTCCTATGAAATCAATTTCACCAATATTATTGCGTTAAAGGGACACTCCACTCAAAATACAAGTTGGGTTCTAAAAATCGGGCAAAAAATCCTGATTCCGAGGGTATAAGCAGTTTTTCTTAAGAGACGAACGGTAAGGCCAGTGTGAAAGCTGGAAGTGTGTCGTTCGAAAACCGCGCGCGGGGCGGTGGGCAACGCCACCAGAGTGGAACCGGGCGGAACTAGAGAAAGTGATGGCGCGGCCAGGGTCCCCTACATGGTTGCCTCCCCCACCCTAACTGTCTAACTCTCTAGGTGGGGGAGGCACTCATGTAGGTGACCCTGGGCGCGGCAGCGCCTCTACTTCTCCGGTTTTCCGCGGGATGGTGCTGTATCGCCCTTCTTAGCAGACGACGTGTGTAGATATATTATTTTCCGTGTTACCGTTGGCATATTGGCAAACCCCAAGTGGTCCCCGCAACCGGCCCTAATCCAGCCCTCCCATTGGCTGCATCGGGTCCGTGACGTCACGGACTCTCGTGACGTCATGTACTCGCGTGCAGCCAGTGAAAGGCCGGAACGGCGGAATGAGGAACAATTGAATACCGTAAATGATATAAATTGTCATGTAATTATTTTTATTAATAAAAAAAATACGTTCTGCTACCTGCAAACCTTTATTACCTCCAAAATTAATTGCCCATTGGAATGGCGAGTTCCTATTGGCTCGCACACGGGTAGACGGGGGGGAAAAATATCAAAAAAAAAAAAAAAAACTGGCGCCGATTTGACGGGGAAGAGGGAAGAATCAGCCTAATGCTGCTTCACATTGAAATGAAAGAATTTCTCAGTTTGTTTTTGGTATTCTCTATGTGATGCATGCATTTATATTTGATGGAATAATTACCTTAAAGGTCGGTACTAAAGGGAATAAGAAAGGGTTGTATACTTTAAGGGTCTTAGGCATTACTATTATCTGGGTTGTGAACTAGTTGTTTATTCCACCTGTCATACCAGCATTTTGTGGAAAAAATGATTGGGGCCAGCAGGTGTTTAATATCATAAGGCACTAATAAATGTGACAGGTAATAGTAAATATCTTACACTAATGTTTGTTCATCAATAAAAACTTTCATTTGTCTAATATCGTGTTTCCCCCTGCCCCAAGCTTTGTTGCAGCTGTTACAACTCTCGTTACAGCTATCAATTGTTGATCAATGCATACTATGCCTGTTTTAAATGATGCCTTTTTATTAGTTTTATCACCTCTTAACTGCGCTTCTCACTCGACCTTGACATTGCACACTGCAAAAGTATCTTTTAAAAAAGGTACGAGCAATGCTCACCTGTTCGACATGCAAAGGGATGACGTCACGCAACCATGACGTCACATTGAGCTCCCCCCTACGTCGTGAATGAGCGTGACGTCACGGACCCGATGCAGCCAATGGGAGGGCTGGATTAGGGCCGGTTGCGGGGACCACTTGGGGTTTGCCAATATGCTTACCGTTGGGCGTAGGAAAAAACCGATTGCACATTCGGAATCAGCATTTTTGAGTGGAGTGTCCCTTTAAAGGGACACTCCACTCAAAATACAAGTTGGCCCCCAAAAATCGGGCACAAAAATACGATTCCAACGATACCAATAATAATTTTTTCCGATGAACGATGACCTCAGCGGAACCGGTTAATTACGCGCATTTTGGCAATACGGTTGCAATCGTATGCTACTGTTCACGACACCCTCGCCGCCTGGCGTCAGGAATGGGAAATGGAGGATGCATAGCTCTGCCCGCGAATTCAAACCTGAACGTATTCGAACCGATGCAACTGTTCACGACACCTGCGCCACCTATCGGCAGAAATTGAAACCCCACTTCGTCGTCGTCATACGGCTCGCACTGGTAGGGCCGCAGGGGAGGTGCGAGGGCGCCGGGATGGACTCTACCTGTGCCGGCCTCCGAAACATCGGGTGCACTTACACACCCGACCTTTCTGTGGTCCGCCATCCTTCTCATCAGGTTCGGCTCGAAAGCGCTCGAAGCTGGCGCGCTTGTGTTGCCTATAGCGCGCCTCGCGCGGCAGTTGTTTGTTGAGCACATCCTCTACGTCTCCGGCTTGCCGCGGGATGCTGTTGTATCGCCCTTCTTAGCAGACGACGTGTGGAGATATATGATTTTCCGTGTTACCGTTGGGTGTAGAAAAAAACCGATTGCACATTCGGATCAGGTTTTTTTGCCCGATTTTTGGGGGCCAACTTGTATTTTGAGTGGAGTGTCCCTTTAAGAAATTCGCACACAATCATATCGGGAGAGAACCTGAAAAACTGTCAAAAGTGAGTAAGTTCACTATGGTTTATGACGATCCCAGTAATAGTAATAATGTGTCCCTATAATTGTTGCAATGGCAGAATACCCGCCTCCTTACTAACAAATCCCATGTTAGTAGACCTACTTGTTGTTGCAAGATCATGTCATACGAGAGGAATTGTTATTGACAAGTTTTGCCCCAACACCGACAATTTATTCCGAAGACCAGAAGAGGCCAACCCTGCTGGTACTTGACCAACGGCAACCGGATTGAGGGACTAACTATAAGGCCTTCAACGACGCCACAATCATCCTTCGTACAGCATTACCAACATACTCTCGAATGAGGTAAGACAATTTTTTCCGAAGCAAGGGAGCCGACGAAATCCCCTGTTCTTATATGCCGGTTGAGCAACTCTTATTATTTGTGAAAATTATTGTGTCAGCAATTTTCATACGTTATCGATTAGCACAACTTGCTGGCGTGCAATTCTACCAGCAATAAATCGCATGATTGCCATGGATGTATCGTATATTGGAATTCATTGCCTCATTGTAACCTTGATATTTCTCCCCCCCCCCCCAAAAAAAAAAAACATACGGCACAAAAACCAGTTATAATCAAGGTGAGGTGCACTTGAGGTCAGATGTGACCAAAACACGTTGCACTTTGCAGGTTATATGCAACGATTTAAATTGACAGGGAGATAGTACTTCTTTGAGATTTACTTCATGCCGATTATTATTGCGATATACTGACTGTGCTGAAGCTGACATACAGTATAGGCTTAGAGCTACAAGGTGTTTCCTTCTTTGGAACAGGTAACTAGAAAATAATACTGGCCAATTATGTCTCTCAAGTATAGCCAAAGTCTAGAAGGTCCAGAAATGTGTTGCCTCTATTAAAATTCCAGCCATAGCATTTTTACAGGATATTGAACAAAAGAGCATTAATAAGAGTGAATGCTTCCATTCAGACTACCCAAGTCACCAAATAATATTGATGTGATTATCTTTGACTGTTACAAAATCGCCACTCAATTATAAGCAGATTAGTGCAGGAATTTTTAAGGGCAAGAGAAGCTTTAATAATTATTATTGGAACTCTGATTGCCGATAATGATCATTTTGATATTCAAATATGCTTATAACTAGCGCACCCGTAGCCAAAATTAGGCAAAATCTTCAATGATGAAGACAATGGGAATGAAAAAAAATGGAATGAGAGGGCTCGTGGAGTGACAACTAAGAATAAATAGCGTTGGCCTATAGCTAGTCGTAAGACGGGGTTGAAATATTTAGTGCCATTGAATCAGTGGACATACTGTACACTTCCTGAATCGGACATGAGAAAACCTCGCGATATACAACATGCTGTGTAAACACTCTGTTGTTGGCGAGCAATGTTCCGTGTTGAGCAGTAGGAGTAGTGAACGCTTTGACCCGACTTGGGTTGCGAGACCGGGACAGTGCCACATACAGCTGGCCATGATTGGGAGAAGACAGGTTCATCCAGGTAAATGGTCACGTGCTGAGAAGTCTGGCCCTGCGACCCTGCCATCGTCATGGCATTGGCTGGGATGACAGTCATTATGTCAATCTTTTCAATGAGACTCTTGTCAATGAGACTTTTGGATCAGGATCTAGCAGGTTATGATTAAGGCCAATAATAATAATAATAATAATAATAATAATAATAATAATAATAATAATAATAATAATAATAATAATAATAATAATAATAATAGCTGATAATTTATTTATTTGCTACCCAGTGCTGGAGCAATTGCATTGGCTCCCTTAGGGGGGTGGAATACCGCTATTTTTTCTTACGAATTTTTCTTTGGCATTTTTCTTTCAGGTGCAGGGATCAGGATATTGGGATTTGTGAGGAAGGGATACTGTTGTCTTTATGTTGGGATCGTGTGCAGTCCTCCAGGGGGTCAGGTTGCAAGACAACACCCTAGGTGCGGGTCGGATAATCCCCCCACCGACACCGCACCTCCCCATGGATGGGTCAAGGATAGGAAAGGAAGGGGGCGGCTGTGGCCTATTATTTAGGAAACGACCCCGGAATTTTCCTGGGAGGACCGTGGGAAACCACAGAAACCCACGGTCAGGATCACCGGCCCCGGGACTCGAACCCAGGACCTCCCGATTAGCAGTCGGACGCTTATCCACTCCACCAACCTGCTTCGGTAATAATAGCTGATAATAGCTGATATGAGCATATTTGAGTGACGCGGCAACATGAGGGATGGAGTCGCCCTTTGTCTAGGTCATGCTGTATGGCTTTATGGTACCACAACAATACTGTCATCTGTTGTGGCCCCGGCAGCCACGGTTCGTCGCCCTATATTTTAGTGAATGCGGAGCTGGGCGCTTATTGTGAGTTTCGTATCCGCAACATTTACTGGCCGCAGGCCCAAATAACGTTATTGTGGCTTTGCCAACCTCCAATCCCCTGCTGATCCCACCGGTGATATCTTGGTTGCTGCCCCGGGAGGTTCATGCGACGCCGGCAAATAAGTCGCAAGGGTTTACTCTAAGATATGCGCTAAAAATATCTACGTTGGTAGATCCGGATCCAAAATGGCGGCAAAGTTAGAACGTGGGGCTGAAAGTAGCAGCTTATATGACAGCTTTCTGAATATTCTCAGGCTCAGATTGAATCAGTTGGCAGACCAGTTTTTGGCCTTAAAGGAAATTGGTGGTCAGGACTTGTGGCGGGAAGGGCTTTCGGCGGCCGGATTTTTTTTTTTGTCGACAGCCGTGAAGTTTACGGCCTTCCGCCTGGCGGCGCTGGCGGCCGGCGGGACGGCAGATGGCTCCTCTCTTGGGCCACTTGGGTATGGTGGGTTGGCCTGGTGTACGTTTGCCGATGTTAGGCACGTGAGTACCGGCCAATAAGAGACGGAGGGTTGGCCTGGTGTACACTCTTAGTCCGGTCACCTTTATTAAAGGTGACAAAACGGCCTGTTTTGTCACCTATATTTTAGAAGGGAATATGTCCCCTTGAAAATAAAAGGCACCATTGAACCCTGTAAAGTTTTAGTCAGGTCACCTTTATTTACATGCAACAAAATGGCCTGTTTTGGCCCCCTTTAGTTTGGAATGGTAATGGTATATATGCATCCTTGGCTTGCCCGGAATCTTGCTCAATCCATCACAAACCCATCACAGCTGGTCACAACAATGGGGCGTGCAGAAGGTGCAACACAGCAAGAAGAACACAACGGGAAGCCTGCAAAAAACATACCAGGCTTGGAAGCATTGTCGAAACGACTGACAGCAAGACACCAAGCTGACCTGGACACTGCGGTGGCAATCCCAGTCTGGCCAGGCCAAGGCCACTGTGTCACCAAGTTGACCTGGACACTGCGGTGGCAATCCCCATCAGTCTCGCCAGGCCCAGGCCACTGTGTCACCAAGCTGACCTCAAGTGTTGGCAGTCAACTGGTCACAACACACGCAAAAGGTGCAACAACACAGACCAAAGCGAGTCCAACTTCGCGGCGCGGTCCCTCCATCTCGAGGCCAGGTTACAAACGTCAGCAACAGTCAAGTGACCACTGACGTCACGAGTCTGACAATTTTGAATTAGAGGTGATATTTCCGGTTTATAAGGAACCACGGAATCTCACATCTCAGCAAGTCACCTATAAACCAGTGTCACCTTATAATCCTCCTGTCATTGTCCCCTATACATTGACGTCACCTTTATTGATGCAGAAATTACTTCCTCCTGTCACCTTTATTCAACGCATCCCTTATAATTCCGTAACTGCCGCATTACGGATCACCTTTAAAACAACTCTAAAGGGGATATTATAGGTGACCGGACTAAGAGTGTACCTATGCCGCTGTTAGGCAAGAGGTACCGGCCGCTTGAGGTATACGATCTGTTCTGGAAAGGAGAGCTTCCAGCGCTGCCCAGCCGAAGGGAAGTTCACTGAAAGAGAGAGGAACCATCTGTTGTCCCTCTGGCCGCCAGCGCCGCCAGGAGGAAGGGCGTGAACTCCACGGCTGTAGACAAAAAAAAAAAAAAAAAAAANAAAAAAAAAAAAAAAAAAGGAGGGCGGTAAAATGATTTAGTGCGGAAGGTGGCGGAAGGTGGCAGCAGTCACAGTCACGACAGTTCCTAAGCGCTTTCCGCCAAGACCGGTAGGTGGCGTAGGTGGCAGCACTGGGGACGGGCCATGACGTCAGAGTGACGTCACGGTGACGTCAGAGTGTTCCAGAGACATAAAAATTAGGCGTTTATTATGGGGAATTATTATAATAATATAAAGCAAGAGCCCTTGAAATAGATTTCCACATCACTCCGGTCTACTCTCTTAAAACATTGTGTACAAAAAGGATACACAACGTGTGTGTATAATGCAATCCACACATTGTGGTGTACGATGAGGACCTGATGAGGACACATTTTGTGTACATAAATGATTCGAGTCAAGCAGATGCACAATTTGTCTCTACAAAATGGGAGGTACACAAGGTGTGTAGCACAATATACAGAATTTTATACACATTCCGATCTATGTGCCATACACCATCCTGTGATCAGGTCTTGACTAAGGTCTGGGGACGGAAGTCTGTGGTTTTACTGTAGCTGTGGGGACCAGTTCCAATTGTGGGGACATTTGTCGGTCCCCACAGTCTCACACACGCGAAGTGTACCATTACAGTGGGGACATGTGTAAATTAGTGGGGACATGTCCCCACTATTTTCATTTGTAGGGTTTCACAAAAGTCCATTTTTCTCAGCCTAGGTTACTTAGGGTAGGGTAGGTTAGGTAGGTTAGGTTAGGTTAGGTTAGGTTAGATCAGTTTACACTCGCAGTGAAAAGTGATCAATGTCCGTCCCCACGCCTTAGTCAAGACAAGAGTGTGTGTGTATGCATGTGTCACTGGCTGTGCGCGAGGGATTTCCCCGCTGGATGTCGTCAGCGTGCCGGGTGCGGGCGGTGCCGTGTATTAACAAAGCCAGTCCTGCAGCAGTCAGTGCATGGATCATCAATGCAGCTGAAAGCTTGGCTTAATGTATGATGCTGTGCAGAAGCTCTTAAAAGAGGAAGGCCTAGATGATTATGTAAGCGTCTTTGCTGGTGAGTGTAAGAGTGATAAATAATATTGCAGCGGTAATAATATAACCCACTTGTTACAGGGTGAAGCCGTACGTATACACCAAGGGGGTATAGCCACAAGCCACTTGCCGTGAAGGTGTACACCGGTTCCCGAAACCGCCGGTTTCAGGTGGTCATTTGCATAGTTTCTGTGTGCAAGATTCGGAGGCTGATGAAAAAATTACTGCGGACATTCAGAACATTTCAGATTATCATCCACTGGATGGACATGTTAACATTATGCAATCAGATAAACGATGTTTGCTGATCGGATTAAAATATCACGTATTTTAATGTAATAAATTGGTATTTTTCAGTCTGTACCAGTATTATTTTTCAGTTAGTTTGTTCACTGTGCACCAGATATTCCCCCTTGATGTTGTTCCTGTCTGACGTTTCCTGCAATCAGTATATGTTTCTCACATGGTGCAGTGCAAGGAAAATACCAGTAGGCCTGGATTGTGACAGCAACAACAACAACAACAACAACAACAACAACAACAACATCACGACATTTCCCTATGAGGGGTAGTCAGCGATGTTGCTGTAACATGTCACATTTTCTGCCCTTCCCTGTGTGCAAGTGTACACAGGGAAAGGGCAGGAAATTTTATGGATTGCACTACTGGCATGTGTATATGCATTGTCCACGACAAAGGTGTACAAAGTGAAACTGGTAACACAAATATGTGTGTCGCAATTGTGACATTACATGTGTATGTCATTCCATTACGTACACTGCAGTGTGTATGTCAAATATGTACACAATGCAGTACACATTTTGCATATGTCAGTACCACAATAAGTGTACTTTTTTGTGTACCCTGCATACACATAGTTTGCATGCAGATATACACAGGTGTGTGTATCTCATATATGTACACAAAGCAGTACACATTTTGCATATGTTCTTTTTAGCACAACTGGGTGTACTTTTTTGTGTACCCTATATACACAATGTTTTAAGAGAGTAGTTGCGTAGGTTGGCCGTATCAAAAAATTGCTTGCTATTAGGGGAATCCCAAAGAATTGAAAGAAAAAATAATATAAATAATCAGTCAGTCGTCAGGATTACAAATATATAAAGAGGGAAGTGGTGTGGCTCGCCACTTCACCCAATACAGTATTTCCCTTACAGCAACACTGCTGTAGAGAATTGGTCAAACTTAGTTTCGATCCTGGAGAATGGGTGCTAAGAACAGCGACAGGAACGCTTTCTTGGCGCTGACCTCCGAGGTCATCCAGGACCTGACCTCCTCTGGAACCGATGACGAGGGCTTGCGGGAATTCGACACCTGGTACAAAAAGGCCCGGACATGAATATTACTGCCCGGATTGTTAGCTAACATGCTGCAAGTATGTAGTAGCGCTCCTCACATTGTTGTCACTGAAGGTGCTGGACTACAACCTTCTAGGAGGGAAGCTGACCCGAGGCACGATGGTGGCCAAGTCGTTTTCCATCCTGGCAGAGGAGGAGGATGTCACCGAAGAGAACGTCAGGTTGGCTCACCTCATGGGATGGTGCATAGAGCTGGTGAGTTTCGGTATATACAAATAATGATATTGCCTGCCCCATCAGGAAGACTTGGTGTGAAGTGACTTTGTGCATGTTACCACACAGCTTCAGGCAGCATGTTTGCTGGCGGACGACGTGATGGACAATTCCAAGATCAGAAGAGGTCAGCCATGCTGGTACCTGACCAACGGGTTGGGGTCAAAGGCCTTCAACGACGCCTTGCTGATGGAAAGGGCCGCATTCCACATCTTCTGGAAACACCACAGAGACCAGACCTACTACACCAAGTGCATCGATCTTATTAGCGAAGTAATACTCCAATGACGATTTACCATTGAAATTCATTCTCTCTTCAAATGTGAATCGGTGGAATGAATAGGTCCAATACCTTCAGCTCACAGCTCACAGTTGCGGTTGGTACAGGTAGCAGGTGGACCCAATAACCATAGGACGCCATTCTTGGGGTGTAATGGCCTAATTATTTTTAAAACACTTCATTTTAGCGAGAAAAATAATAGCCAAGAAAGTGAAGAATTTCTTGTCCGGGGAACTCATCCCATAAAAATAAGGCTGCAAATTGGCAGATAGGTGAAGGAACTGTTCAAGGGATTTTTAACATTTTTCCCAAATTCCTAGCCGAAAATACTTTCAAGTACAGCAATATTTCTGTGCGATTAAGGAGTGTCACTCTTTTTGTTAAGCGTTCCTCGGCATCTCAGAAAAATGTGTATTATTAAAAACTATTTTCTTCTGAAGGTGATATTCAAAACGGAGAAGGGTCAGGCCCTGGACCTTCTCACATCATCCGGAAGCAGGCCCCAGTACGACCTGTTCACAGAAGAGAGATACGCAACAATAGTCAAGTACAAGACCTCCTACTACTCCTTCTGTCTTCCCGTGGCACTCGCAATGATAATGGTTAGTTGTACTGGCAACCTTCCTTGATAATATAACAAAGGTAGAAACAATAGTGTGCACTGGCGTTAATGACTAAAAATGAAACGTGGTGCAGCCTTGGTGCAACCAAATTAATCACCACAATGTAACGAATAATTACAATATATAGAATGATTTCATTCTTTGCAATGACACATCATGTGAAAGACCAATTACTAATTCCGTAACTGACTCTTCGTAATAATTTATATCCTATGTAATACGAATTTGACCTTCACCGCAGGCAGGCGTGCACGACCAGGACCTTCACTCTGAGGCGGAAGGAGTCCTCTTGAAGATCGGTCACCTCTTCCAAGTCCAGGACGACTACCTGGACTGCTTCGGTGACCCAGAGGTCATTGGGAAGGTGGGGACGGACATCGAGGAGGGGAAGTGCTCCTGGCTGGTGGTCACCGCACTCAAGCACGCGGGTCAGGACCAGAGGATGCTCCTGGAGGTAGTACATCAGTAACATGCTCCTTGACAAGATGGCTCCTGGAAACACTCGTCAGCATCAAATTAATCTCCTTCCCATTTCAGGAGTGCTACGGATCAGAGGACCCAGAGCACGTGTCCCGAGTGAAGGGTATGTACAGGGACCTGGGTCTTCCAGAGATGTACAGGGAGTTCGAAGATGACTGCAGGAACTCGATCCTGAAGGAAATATCCTACATGAAGAATCCGAATATGAGGGGTCTCCGCACCGTCTTCCTCGAGAAAATCCTCGATAGGAAGCGATAAGAGTAGCCAAACCTGCATGCACTATACAGTATACAGGTTATAACGGGTTATAAATAGTTTGCATATACTGTACCTATGTAAACAGGGATAGGATGCTAATGTCTTTGGAATAAGTTGTAGAATGTCTGTCTTGGGGTGGAGATGTGTCTGGAGAATATATTTACATTTGAGATGTGTTGGATGCCTGATGTTATTCGCACTAGTGGTGTCTCTCACCAATAACCGAGGGACGTCACTTCAATATACTACTCCCAATAATTATACTGAATTGATTTTTTTTACCATGGGTGTTTTTTTACCATGGGTGTTTTTTACCATGGGTGTTTCACAGCTCCCCTGAAAAAAAACAACTTCCAAGGTGAACTCCAGAGCACCAGTGGATCCCTTCACCTTTGGTCTCCTCAACCTAGTCATCGAGGAAACAAGAACATACTCTGCTCATCTCGTATTGTTATAGCATATCCTCACCTGGAATGTTTGACAATGTCTGACTGCACACGAGGCGGATCCCAATCTATGTGCTGACTGTCTGTGCCTTGTGCAGTTGATGCCTATTCATGGCGTAGATGAAATTAAACTGCAAGGATACATTTTCACATTTTAATTGGCATGATAAAAAAGCAGAAGAAACATAAATGACGAAAAATGACCTTGAAAATGACCATGTGCGTCACAAGAGAAAATACACAGAAAACTTACTGGCTGCACTCTTCACGCCCAATGACGTTCATTCTGATTGCGTTGCGAAAAAAAAAGTGAATGCAGGCACTAATGTTCCTCTCTGCATGTGACAATACTAAAGTATATACAAGGGCGCCTACATACACCACCATGATTTTTTGGGGGGATTTATGCCTGTCCTACTGTTACTTTCAGCTGCTATAAGTGAGATAATTCCAACGGATAATTCAGTATATTGCTTACTTGTACAGTGCAAAAATATGTAGAACATAATATTCAGGCAACTTCTCATTAATGTTGGATCGCCCTTCGCTTCAGAATTTTAATTTATTAAAATCTATCAAATAAAACAATAACAGGCTGTTAAGTGAACTTGAAAGGAACGCTTTTTTACAACCATTTCATAATATTGTCGTTTCATTATAACTTGAATGCCACGAGTTCTCTCTGATGAATGTTTTATTACGCAAGAGTTTTGAAGATACATTCATCCATTTCTAATATTTACTATTCGATCTTGACACCTCATCCTAGTATCCTAGTATCAATATATTATCATTAGCCCAATGTCAGTGAGATTTGTTTACACATGTATAACGTACGATACTGTCGAGCCCGACATTACAACACGCAAGTTAATGATTCAAGTAATATATTGCACCAGTATTTTGTTTCCAACCGATATGCAAGAGTGATGCAAAAGCTCCCAACTGTTGGGATTGCGCGATAATAATCTCCCGTTCGCTCCCGCGATTCATGACCGACTGTCATACAATGTCTTTGCAATACTAGTAGGCTACGTTAGATAGGAGGTAGGATACGTAGATCATCCGGCAGAGCCGAACTGCACTGCTTGATCTTGACATCTTCGGGCCTGTGCCCCATTATATACCCTGGGTCCTTCTGTCTGATTCTTCCGCTCCAACAACAACCGACCTGCAAGCTAGTTTTATCCTTGAAAAATGATAAAGATATATAAAAACATATCATGATGAAATGGTTAGTATATATAGTGGATCAAATACGTCAGGACAACCAGATGATACCGACACTTTCTTCATGTCTCTGAATTCCTCCTGTTCTAGCTGTTGAAGTTTATTTGTGCTGTTTTTAATGCAGTATATTGACTATTTGCAAACTTGTTAGTTTATAAGTATATTATGGTGCCACGCACAATACTGCACGTGGTGAAATACCCAATAACTGCATATTGCAGTGTAATGCGAATGTTGATGGATTTGGATTGCGGGAGAACAGGGAACGAGAGCCCCGAGAAGACACGCTCGAAGAAGGAGAGAACCCATTGAGAAACGCTTCTCAAATCAGATAATCCTCCGATTTTAGATGTGGACTTTAGCTGCCAATTTTCCAAGTCACATAAAATTGCATACCTCCGTAAGTATAAGTCGCTAATATGATGTGCCTCCATTAGCACCTGGGTCAAACTTACTGCTGTAGGCCCTTATAAGTTGCTTCCATATATTATTTCTGGTGCAAGGGAGGTACTAGAATGCAATATTAGTAACAATATGCGTTCTAATATTGCTCATTATTACCCTTCAATACGATATGAAATGAGAGATGGAAGGAGGCAAAAATAATACTGTATGTGGAAGTGATCAGGTTTCCAAGGAAAATATTTTGTCGGAATGCCGCATGGCAATCAAGATTATGCGCAAAAGAGGTTTTTGATTGATTATATTACTGTTATAAGGCAACTTTTACATAAGGCTAAACTTGCTCCAATGGGCCGCGGTAACAAAACCATTTTTGTTATGCTTGTTAAAAAACGGCAATTTTTTTCAACGCCTGTTTATACCATTGCTTCTCGGATTTGATTTTGAAATAATTGCATAAGATAATACTCTTTAAAGGATGGAAAATATCTCATAATGTGCTGTAATCTATCTAAGCTATTGTCTTGCTAACCTGCCTAGCGTAAAAGAGACTCTGATATGTCACCGAGCATTAAGGATGTAATGTATTTTGTAATACTAACATATTACCTTAGCTTTCGCATGAGAACATCAAATTTTAAAATGTTTCGAAATGATACGCTGAATTATATGAACTGCTTTGAGATATACACTGATGTTGGCTGACAGGGCCGCCCATTTTTAAGCCAGCGCGAGAATAGATCATTAGAGCGTTAGAGAAGTAGGCCTACATGTACAAATAATTGTAAGATTAAGGTAAAGACACCTGTTATGCAAGTAACGTGGCTTGACTGCTACATTTTTTAAAAAACGGACTCACTTCACCAAGCATAAATATACGTTTCCAACAGAGAGATGGGTTCCAGGATCTGCGACCGGTCTGCCTTCTTGTCCCTGAGGTCAGAGGTCATTCAGGACTTGACCTCCTCAGGAAAGGACGGTCAGCAGGGATTGCGAGTCTTCGACGCCTGGTTCAGAAAGGTGGGTCAGTCCATCAGTGATGTGTCTCAGCATTTGCGCATCTAACATACCAGCTAATCACACCGCTGTGTTTCCAAGGTGCTGGACTACAACCTCCGAGGAGGGAAGCTGACCCGAGGCACGATGGTGGCCAAGTGGTTTTCCATCCTGGCAGAGAAGGAGGATGTCACAGAAGAGAACGTCAGGTTGGCTCACCTCATGGGATGGTGCATAGAGCTGGTGAGTTTCGGTATATACAAATAATGATATTGCCTGCCCCATCAGGAAGACTTGGTGTGAAGTGACTTTGTGCATGTTACCACACAGCTTCAGGCAGCATGTTTGCTGGCGGACGACGTGATGGACAATTCCAAGACCAGAAGAGGTCAGCCATGCTGGTACCTGACCAACGGGTTGGGGTCAAAGGCCTTCAACGACGCCTTGCTGATGGAGAGGGCCGCATTCCACATCTTCTGGAAACACCACAGAGACCAGACCTACTACACCAAGTGCATCGATCTTATTAACGAAGTAATACTCCAATGACGATTTACCATTGAAATTCATTCTCTTCTGACTGGCGTGAATCTGCGAAGTGAATAGGTCCGATTACTCGCATTTGTTTCACAAATTAACTGGTGGCCAAGGATGATGGGAGATTTCCTCTCTAAGGCCTCTCTCTATATATTCTCCCTATAGTCAGATATTACGTATGTGCCTATTCCACGGACTCTTGCACAGTTGCGTATTCTCCAGGTGGTACTAGTCGACCATCCCTAATAATAACCGAAGGAATGGACTTCAAACACAATGCATAAAATATCCTGGCAGGTGTGGTTCCCTTAATTTTAGAATTCTAATTCAAAAGGTGTTTCCATAGCCATTTAAATTTAAAATACGATGGCCAAGGTGATGGACGTGTTTTGTCCTCAACGGTCCTCGACATGGAAGATTGCATCATATAATAATGCATACGTATTTTATTTATTTATTTATTATTATTATTATTATTATTATTATTATTATTATTATTATTATTATTATTATTATTGTTATTATTATTATGGATAACAATAGGGACTAGCGGACAACCACTCCGCCTACATCTTTAAAATAACTACTTAAAACCCTTCTACCACCCCACAAAGTCACGGTCAGGTCACGGTATATGTTAAATTTCCTCACCTTGATGAGTATTGCTTTTAAAAAGTACTGATATTTACATAGAAAAGGTTTGTCAGTGTTGTTGATCAGTTTCATTAATCATTTGAACCAAATGTGTCATTATAAACGATGTTCTTCTGAAGGGGATATTCAGGACGGAGAAGGGTCAGGCCCTGGACCTTCTCACATCATCGGGAAGCAGGCCCCAGTTTGACTTGTTTACGGAAGAGAGATACGCAACAATAGTCATGTACAAGACATCCTACTACTCCTTCTGTCTTCCCGTGATACTCGCAATGATAATGGTTAGTTGTACTGGCAACCTTCCTTGATAATACGTATAACAAGGGTAGAAACAATAGAGAGCACTGACGTTAATGCCTAATTATGTGACGGTGAAGCCTTGGTATACAACCAAATTAATCAACACAATGTAACGTAAAATTATTATTATATTTTCATAATTGTTTTTACCTTTGCAATGGATACGTCATAAACAGAGCAAATTAGTATCAGAAAAGTATTCACCAGGTCGATTTCAGGCAGGCGTGCACGACCAGGACCTTCACTCTGAGGCGGAAGGAGTCCTCTTGAAGATCGGTCACCTCTTCCAAGTCCAGGACGACTACCTGGACTGCTTCGGCGACCCAGAGGTCATTGGGAAGGTGGGGACGGACATCGAGGAGGGGAAGTGCTCCTGGCTGGTGGTCACCGCACTCAAGCACGCGGGTCATGACCAGAGGATGCTCCTGGAGGTACATCAGTAATGCTCCTTGACAAGATGGCTCCTGGAAACACTCGTCAGCATCAAATTAATCTCCTTCCCATTTCAGGAGTGCTACGGATCAGAGGACCCAGAGCACGTGTCCCGAGTGAAGGGTCTGTACAGGGACCTCGGTCTTCCAGAGATGTACAGGGAGTTCGAAGATGACTGCAGGAACTCTATCCTGAAGGAAATATCCTACATGAATAGTCCGAACATGCGGAGACTCTGCACGGCCAGTCTCTACGATATCCTGAACAGGAAGCGATAAGAGCATAGCCAAACCTATACACACTAGTATACATAGCGCGGGGTGAAAATTACAAGGTTGTAACTACATAGTTAAGGTTTTCATCGCAGTTGCAACCTTGTAATGCTCACCCCGCGATAGGTTAGACCGGGTTATACGTAATTTGCATGCGGTAAGCAGGGATATAGGAGACTATAGTAGTTGGTTGGAGAATGTGCAGTGTTTCATGTAAATTAACAATAAAGATATAAAACAATTAACTTATTATTTGTTTTGCTGCCTTCTGGACGAGAATGTGATGCTGAGCCGCATGGTGCCTGTATAATAACAAGTAAAAATTCCGTGTTGACATCTTTACAGAGTGTCGCATTAGTTCATTCTGCATGGTGTTTCGTAATTCGTTCTGAAACCTTCCGTGGTGAACTCCTGAGAGCCAGTGATTTCCTCCACCATTCAGTCTATATACTGTAGTTACCCACATAATGGACTGTCTATCATGTAGTGCAGCAGCATGTCCTGAAATATTTGACAATGTCTGACCACACACGAGGCACGTCCCAACGCGTTCTCTGCCCGCCGCGCCTGTGCCTTGTACTATACAGGTCATGTCGATTCAAGGCCTACGTGAAACTGCACGATAACAATTTCTCATTACATGTAATGACCATGGGTTACCAAAGTAATGATAAAAAATAAAGGAACTTTTGTGGCAAGGAACATACCCAGCAGAATTCATGCTGTACAAGTCAGTTGCGGCCCATATCTTACACACGGTGGGTATAATCTCGGCATTCTAGGCAGGGGAAGGTTATGCAACAACAGTGTCAACATATCCCCATCCTGTGCATCATAAATAAGGATAACTCCCCACGTTGTTGTGTTTTATGACCGTGTGGAAACACTGTCGAGCCAAGAATTACAACACGGGCGTTAATGACTCAAGTTAATGGCACCAATATTTTGTTTCCAACTACTGTGCAAGAGCTCCCAGCTGTTGGGGATCTCCCGATTCATGACAGCCGACTGTTGTACAATGTCTTTGATATAATATATTATACTACGTAGTAGGTCATCCGATAGCATATTGGCAAACCCCAAGTGGTCCCCGCAACCGGCCCTAATCCAGCCCTCCCATTGGCTGCATCGGGTCCGTGACGTCACGGACTCTCGTGACGTCATGTACTCGCGCGCAGCCAGTGAAAGGCCGGAACGGCGGAATGAGGAACAATTGAATACCGTAAATGATATAAATTGTCATGTAATTATTTT
>JYFJ02005674.1:0-23667 GCA_000934665.2 Catajapyx aquilonaris
CTCAGGATGGCCACCACGGCGCTGCCTGGCGTCAGCAGACAATCTACTCTGATAAACTCCCTGCTGTTTTTGCGGCAGTGTCGGCTGTCGGGCTGGATGTGCCTTATTTGTTTGATGTTTGTGGGTTTGGAGGGAGGACATAATTATGTCATTAACATAATTTATGCTTGCAAGGGAATATCAGCCGAGTGTTCAGGTAAAAGGTGACAACCAAGGGGTGTAATATAGTATGTCCGGTAGTATTCGTCGTACCTATGGTGTGCGTCAGAAGCAGTGGCGTAGCCAGGATTCCGGTTCGGGGGGGGGGGGGGGGGGGAATTAANAGTGGTACTCACTGGTACTCCTCAGGTACCTCACTCTCTATCACTCCTTGGTACTCCTTGAATTTGGTACTCCAGTGTACACTTTTCAGTCGAGTGATTACCCCCTTGGGGGGGGGGCGCAATCGGGGGGAGGGGTATAAACCGAAAAGGGCGGGGAGGAGGGCGAAATTTTTTGGGGGTTCAAGGTCACACGAGCTCAGGTGAAAGTGGGAGATTTGAATGCATGTGTATTTGATGAAATTGGGACTGAGTTCCAAAGGGTTTGGGGACGGAAACTTTATAGGGTTGATTGCATAATAGGGCTGGACTGTCGGTGTCTCCCTGACCAAGAGGTATATAGTGTATAGCGCATAATGATTAAAACTACCGTACAGGTGGAACTCTTGGGCCAATAGAGATGCCACTTTATTTGGGTCCGATTTGAGGGTCCGATTGAGATATCGCAATTGGTAGGCTATTGATCAAAGCAAAGAGATATCCTATGTCGCACATACAGCCTATAGGCCTACAACACGTTATCGCCTCGGGGACTGCTTTCGACACTTGAAGTGTTCGTAGCTTGATTAAAATTCAATTAAAAATAAGTAATATGCAGGTCACCCAGAGTACTCATGCCTATACCAGGATATAAACATTAGACATTGTGTTTACCTACCTTCTCTTCCTACAATGGTCCTCTGCTGGTGCTCGCAAGGTCCCTATCCCAGTTTTTCTGTATCATTATCAAGTGCGCTCTCGTTTAAAAAAAATATAAAGTATATTTTAAACGGCTGTAGGAGCTCCTAACTCTGCACGAATAAGGAAGGATTTGGGATCGATCCGGGGACCTTTCTGTTCCTCTGCACAAACGTTTTCATTACGTCACTCCGAAAAGAAAACATTCTTTCTGGTCACCGAAAAATGCATCAGTCCTTTTCTTTTGTGTGAGCATGCATTTGTGCAACCAGCCCGTCATAAAAAGGGTTATGAGTATAGAGTGTAGCATGCAACTTCCCCTGGTTGTTATGGTAGTAAACCCAATAATTTTGCGGGTTTAAATGGCCTCTACCTGCGACTGTACCTTGTGGAACACTTTGATTTTTGAGACAGGTGCATAGTCCGCAGTAACATGCTTCATGGAAAGCTACGAATTTCTGCATATTATTTTTTGGCGTATACCATTCCAGGACACAATAACTCGCTCAATTCGCAGATTTTGCCAGCAATATTGCAGAGTTACGTGACTTTTCCCTGACTGAGATGGCCAAGCAAGCCTCCAGGCGGTGAACTTACCCAGAAAGCCCAGAGACAATGGTTGTGGCATAATCTGACTTATCTACCGTCGTGGTTGACAAGCTCTCCCTCCTTCCTTTGTTCAAAGGTGGCATCGTTCCAATTCCATGCGTATAGAGCAAGATTTGAGAGGAAACGCCCTTCCACTCTGAATTTTCCATAGTTGCGAGCGTTTGTTAATGGTTCCGAGACAAATTAGAGAGCAGTCTGTCATCTTTCCTCATCTTCAACGTCGTCATGAAAGAGCAGGTCTGATCAAGTGGGGGTGGGTTCGTTCGTGTATAGTCATGAAGCGGGGAAGAAAACTAGGCCGAAGGATTCTCCTCTGGTCTCTGTCGACTTCCTCCCTGCCCCATCCATATATTCACGGCAGCTTCCTACCCATCCACTCACCATCTCCAGCATGCTTGCATATGCTGTATATTGTATACACAACATATGCATACCCATAGCCATCTCTTTCGATTACCACCTGCCATATCGTAATAAGCAAATAAGGCAACAATTTGTGCGCTTATAAGGAAATGTGCGTTGGCAATTATTAAGTTGTAGAGTTTTGACTATTTAATGATTCAAAAGCAAGAGCAGAGGAGTGACTTGGAGTGATGCGAGCTGAAAAGCTACTGGCGGGGGAGGGTCGGGTCGATAGAGCATTAACAGAATAGGCTGGTGAGATAGCAGATTCGTCTGATATGAGATAATCAGGTTAGCATCGGTTGTTGGTTGTCTTTATGCCAGACAACCAACCCTTATCTGTTGAAATTAACTGTATCTCATATTATCACTGCTCATGTCATAAAGTGACTGTTATAACCGTTACAGCACAATACAGAATGCGCAAGCAACACAGATTCACCCCCACAGTCCTCCCCGTTACCCCTAATCCGTCATTTCCCATCACTGAACAGTCTTGCCGGATTTGAAAACATTATTTGCGTTGAAGTAAGGGAAGTTCAGTAATAATTTCGAAACTACCGTAGGCCTATTCAAGGGGAATGCTCATGGTACTTACAGAAACAATCACAAGAAAATAACTGAATAAAATAGTTGTATAGATCCTCCTGAGACCCCTGGTACAGTATACTGTACCCTTTTTTTGCACCGTCGGTAATCGAGAGTGCGTGCTGGGGTCCCGAAGTACAGATCCGTGTACCTTTCCTCTCCCGCCATTAAAATTCGCGCGCGTCAGTATCGCCATACTACGAGGATAATTCAGTCTCAAGATGAAAGGAGAGGCCGAAAACGAAAAACGTCTCTAGACAAGGACACAACGGTACAATCGCCTGCGTGCCATTGTGCGGGAGGGTCGGGAAGCGCAGCGTATGCGCCGTTCCGTTCATCGCCGATCCAATCACTCCATCGGATAACTGTTACTGCGATTCCGCTATCCGCTATCCGCTATCCTTCTATCATATAATTATGGTTCTAGTCACATCCGTACGTAGGGCTGTATACGCTGACGATAGGGCTGTATGCGCTGACGATAGGGCTGTATACGTGAAGATATGGCTGTATCCGCAACGAGTGAAGGTTAGGTTAGGTTAGGTTGGGTTGGGTTAGTACATCATACCCCTACCCCCTGCCCACATCACATCAAGCAGTGAAAATTAATATTCCAGCACTGAAAATATCAACACGCTCGCCCCCTCCACGTCATTTAATAGTCATTTCACGGCGGCCTGACCTCTGCGCAGTATAAGAATCCCCATCGGAAGGAGCAATTCCAGCGATGGCTGCCGTAGCGTAATGGTTAGCGCGCTGGCCCATAGATCAGAAGGCTGCAGGTTCACGTCCGGGTGAGGCTGATTTTTTTCCCCTCCCTCTTTTTTTCGTCGTCTTTTCTTATGAGTCTTTTTTTCACTCCCTTCCTCCTTATTTTTATCCAGGAATTTATTTAGTACCGTACAGTACCCTCCAGGAAGTATTGTCAGTCACGCGTCATTTTATGGCGAAAATGCAAAGATACCGAGTCGCAGAATAGCGCAATAGCTGTAGCGGCTGCTGAATAGTAGCTACACAGCTCTGACCCCCCCCCCCCCTTCTCTCTACGACATCTGCGCAGGCGCAGGTACCGTTGTATCCCTGTCTGGAGACGTTTGTCGAAAACGTCCATGGTCCCCCAATATTTTTTACGTATTTTTAAAAGTGATTGGATCACGGCCATTCTTGGCAGACAGGTGCATTAGGACCTCCTTATCTGAGTAATGCTCCTGAAAAACTAATGACTGTTTTTTTTGACGAGTGTGGCTGTTGTAGTTTGCAAGGTTCACTTTCACTTTGTAGAGGGAATACTTTCAGATGGAGACCTGAAGTACAGAATACTGTACCTCACATTTTGTGAAAACTACGTGTGAAAGTTTTGCATTTTTTAAAAAATTTCTTCGTGCATGAAATAGCAAGGAAATCCAGGAGTCAATAATTGTTATTGGCTACAAAGCCGCCGGGTATACATGGAATGTCCGCATCGGTAAGCAGAAATGCTGCTTACTCGCCTTTCGCTTTGAGTGAAGTGTAACCGTCACAACATTGTTAAAAGGGGGTTATGAGGGGGAAAAAACTTTTTTTCCCTTTTACTTATTTTTTCTTTTTTTCTTTTTTTAATTTAGATATACCCCGTGCTAGGGCCCTAGGCCCTCTTAGGGGAGTGGATTACCACTATCGGTGCAGGGGACAGGGTAGGGATAGGGAGGGGGGGGGGGACACTGGTGCATGTGCAATGTCATCAAGTTGGGGGTCGTGTGCAGTCCTTCAGGCGGCCCGTTCGCCAAGATGACCCCCTAGATGCGAGTCTGACACCGCACCTCCTCCAGGGCAAGGAAAGGAAGGAAGCGGCTGTGGCCTATTTTTAGGTACGATCCCGGAAATTTTTCCTGGGGCGACCTTGGGAAACCACAGAAAACCAAGGTCAGGATCGCCGGCCTCCGGGATTCGAACCCAGGACCTCCCGATTAGCTATCGGACACCATATCCACTCCACCACTACTGCTTCGGTGGGTTATGAGAATTATTGTGAGATAACTGTGCACCAAACAATAATTTACAGATTCGCCTGCTGATCAAATAGACCTCGGATATTGTAATCCGTTGTTTAAAAAGCATCCCAGAAAATAGTAGGGATACTGGTCAAAGTAAATATTATGATTCATCAAAATACAGCTCTCCACATAGACTAGTAAATGAGAGCTAAGGGAATTTATTATTATTAATAATAATTCATACCCCGTTATCAGCCATCGGCCCTTTAGGGGGGAAATTTGTTTTACCTGGAACTCTTTGCTTTTCATTTTACTGTGCTCTTTGGGATAGGACAGGGACGGAAGGAAGCGGCTGTGGCCTATTAATTACGGAAGCAACTCCGGAATTTTCCTGGCAGGACCGTGGGAAACCACAGAAAACCACGGTCAGAGTTGCCGGCCCCGGGATATGATCCCAGGACCTCCCGATTAGCAGTCGGACGCCTTATCCGCTATGCCAACCTGCTTCGGTTAAGGGAATTTATTTAAATAGGCTTGGTGGCATGGGACTGCTAACAAGCCAAATGTTGTCCTCATTTCAGGACCTTTGCAGGACTGGGAAGCCGCTGAAACAGTAGTATGTTGCAAACTTTAAAAAAAAACAGTTCGAAGTCGAATTCACACATTCCCAGCCCTCCCTTTTTTGTCCACCCCCTTTCCCCTTCAAAGAGAGTGTTGCAATAAAATAATTAAGATTCAAGCCAAGGGCTTGTCTGAAGATTCGCTCGTCCTTTAGGCGAAATGGGGATTAGTCGTAGCCTGTGGCTTGGAGGAGCCTCCCACGAGTCTGGTGAACACAATAACACAAAGCAATTTGGAATTCCCCAGTTGAATAGGAAGCGCTGGGCGGCCATTCTGGCGACGAGGAAAAGGCATGTTTCCTGGATATTTGTATGGAGAAGGCGTAGAACGCAGAGCCCATGCGGATAACAACGACAAGAATTTCTTCCTCTCCTTCCACTTCTTTTTTCCCCCTGGCTCACCAGCTGCTTCCTTCTTTCGCGAAAACGGGCCAATGTTCGAGCTTTTCTCCACGTGCGGATTGAATAAATACCGATGCTGGAAGGCTTTTACCAGGGGCTCCTTCACTTCACTCTAAAGCCATCTCGGTCATTCGAAGGGATCAAGAGTCGTTAGTGGCGCTTTATTGACCACATACTGAGACAAAAGTGCGAATAAATTGAAAGAGACTTTCTGCTAGAGTGCAAAAGTTTCCCAACATGATACTAACCGACGCGATGGTGTTGAAATCAAGACAAGGTGTGCTGCAGGCGTCATTGTATCTATTCCGAGTTGCTCAATTAATTAATACTGCAGCGTGTGTATTTCATCGAAGCTTCTAGTCTAAAATATTTTCTTCGTTGATTTATGTCATAGCCAAAGAAAAACCAATCACCCATCATGTGTGTCTTTCCAAAACGGAATTTGTTGTTCACTAGGGCACTACGGTAATGATTACAATATTTTTTAGTTTCAATGAAATTAAAAATAAGGTATGCCATGTGCAGAACGAATTGCTTATTTTCTTGTTTATTATCATATTATCACTACTTACAAGAAGGCGATAAGTTCGCTTTCCCCGGGGCTGTCGAGAGACTCGAGACGGCAAGTGAAGGTCTTTATCAATATCTGGTACTCTTTTATTTCGGATATTTTTTTATCAATAATTATTCTTATCAATCACATTGTATTCGATCGATATGACTAAAACAATGAGGTCAGAATGCTCCTGTCATTGATATTTATTGTTGAAAGCTATAATCAACACCAACAAAATCAGGTCGGATTTGTTATGCTCCATTTGGTGGTCCGCGCCTTTAGTAATTGTTTTCTTACAATCACGTAAGTTTGGGGAGGGGGAGTTCAAGGGGTTAACCACTTCGGTACTCCGGTGTACACCTGCAGTGGTACAGTACTCCCAGGTATTCCTTAGATACCTTACTCTTTGGTACTCCTTGGTACTCCAGTGTACACTTTACAGTCGGTTGGAGGAGTTTCCAAGAGAAATGTTAGTTTTAAATATATATATATATATAGATAAAATGCACTCTTTAAACTGCAAACCCTTCTGCCTGAAATTCACTCCAGTGCAGTGTGACTGATGGTTCTGCATTTGATGTCTTCACTTGTTTTGTCACGTTTACGAATCATTGTGAGCACAATATCATGCAGGTTAATATTACCTCTTCAGCCATCTATTTCTGCAATCATTCCTAATTTACCTTACTGGACAGAGAAGGAGATCAGGCTTTCTGAAGGGGACCTGCCTTTGACTCCATTCAGAACAGGTTGTGGTCTGCCCAATGCAATGCAGGCATGTACGTAGGTGGGTTTCCATACTTGTCGGGATGGTCAATGCCAAGTAGCAGCCACTCCCCCCTTTTTGTGCGAGCTTATCTCTTCTCTCCCACCAAGGGGGTTTGCCAAGGCGGCGCTAGTCTCGGCTCCTGTACTACTCCAGAAAATCGGAGTCGACCGAAATGGTTCAAAAATTATGCCCGCTAGTGGCAGCGCCACCTATCTTCGGTACCGAGACTATAGCCGCCGCGCCGTGGCAAACCCCCCTTAGTGGGGGAGAAGAGCTAAGCTCACAGGGGGAGCAATGTATATGGTATACGAGTGACCGAGGGCTGGTCGATGTCAAAGGTCGACATCTCCTATATAGCACCTAGACATAGCGTCGACGGTCTTTCGGGCCCATGAGATGCCTTACCATACGCACCCCCATACTCCCCGTATCATGTTGGCAGACGAATTCGGGACCACCTTTCGCCTTTTAGGGAATCATCTTTTCAATCGTTTTAACAAAATAATTTTCCTGTGCTCCGATGGGTTTTTGATTGTGGGAGGAAACAGGAGAGCCCCGAGGAAACCCACGCGAACACGGAGATAACCCATCGAAACTCATCCACACAAGTATCCTCTGCTCAATCCGGGGACAGAACTCGGGACCTCAGAGGTGGAAAGCTGTGGCACTAACCACTACACCACCTTGCCGCCCGTTTAATTTTCCGGTATATGATATGGTCTGGTTTGTTATCACCATGCAGCGCGCAGAGATGGGAACTTAATTAAACTTGCTAGCAACATTGAAACGAACTCATCATTCCAGGCTAGTGCTTAAAAAAGAGTGAGAAGAAACCAGGGTCTACAATTTCTTAACGTAATTAGACCTATGCCTTGCTGGCATACATCTTCATTAAGGGGACATAAACTTTAATTGCATTGCACTTACACCACTCAAGTTTTTTCCCTCTATCCTTGGCCCATCACCTTCCTCCTTTCACCCCTCTCCTCCACTTCTCTGCTTTCCAGGCCTTGTAATAAATTACACTGAGCAAGTAAGAACTCTTTTTTGCATTTTCGTCCTTATCTGCAAAAAGAAAATTGTTCTCCTGAAAGACTTGAAAATTTCCTACTCTGCCCCAAAACTAACTCCTGTTTGGCTCTAAGAAAAAGATGAATTGATGAATTGCTGTGCAACTAAAACAGTGTATGGCTTTTATTTCCACTTGCTATACGTCCTCCTGATTCTCTGTCTGTGACGATCATGATATGCTATATCAAATTCAACTCCCTTTTCCGCCCTTGTACAGTACCTACTACTGGTCTCAACAGCAATGTGTTAGGCATGGACCAAATACTTGTAGGAAAAATTAATCCTTTTCAACACTTTAAGCAATATATTTGCATCTAATGTTAAGGATTGAGCAATTTTTTGGTTGTAGGAACTTGCATTTTAAAGCCTGCGGGGGGGCTAGTGAAGCGGGCCTTACTTCGACCCTACGTCATCGCACCCCTGGAACTGCCTGGAACCTCCCACTTTTCAAGTTTTCCATAGAAATGCCCTCACACAACAATATGAGTAAACAGTGTAAACATCGACAACCACGAGCCAACGAACATAGAACCACAATAAATTTGAACACTCTTTACGTCCACGTTATACTCCTATTGTTGTGTGAGGGCATTTCCATGGAAAAAGGAAAAGTGGGAGGTTCCAGGGGTGCGTTTGGCAGATTTCCGTTGACTAGGAGTCTGTAAACAAAATGATGACCTAGGGTCGAAGTAAGGGCGGGCCGCCTATAGAAAATCTCTTCATCAATCCTATCACATTAGTGTACTTCAATCGTTAATTCTTTAACTCGTGTTTTGTCCCGTGGACTCTGACCTCACTGTTTATACTCAAAAGATTTTTGTTATTGTTGTTATTATAATATTTTTATGTAGAGCCAGATTCAGGATGAATTCCATGGACTGCTGCAATATTCATTTCCAAAATCCAAGGGACAGTGCATTTTTATTTTTATTTTGGGGAATCCACATAAAAGTGGATCCTGTTCTTTCCCAATTCCCTAGATTTGGATGAAAGTTGGTAAGTAATGAGAGATCATAGAGTTATAACCAAAAGCTCAGTCAAGTACTATTTCAATAGAATATCCCTCCGAGCATGCGTGGAAGATTGGATATTTTACTCTCTCAGTGTTTGTGATATTGTGATCCATAACTTTAATTTATTTATGAGACGTGTCTATAAAACGCATCGGTGGAAAGCGTCAGCAAAATCAATTACGTTTTATAAAATAATATTCGTGATTCTATGTCACAGAATGACGAGATACGAAGCTAGAAATCAACAAATACAAATAGAATTGATACGCGACATGGGAAAGAAGTTTTGCCTGAAAACTTGTGCTAGAACTCGAGCACCTTACTTTGTCTTAAGAAATATATTGGGGGTGATCCATGCGAGGAAAGCCCTAGGGCATGTTCGTGAGTTGGCGATTCAGCCCTGGGGTTGCTGCAATGAACCCCTTACGTATAGTTCCTAAAATATTTAATACATTATTTTGAGATACCGGTAGTCTTTGCGC
The DNA here is from genome assembly GCA_000934665.2 of Catajapyx aquilonaris. Classification (NCBI taxonomy): domain Eukaryota; kingdom Metazoa; phylum Arthropoda; class Diplura; order Dicellurata; family Japygidae; genus Catajapyx; species Catajapyx aquilonaris. Next base: position 9,484 of record JYFJ02005674.1, read on the forward strand.
GTGTAAAGGCGTGTAATATTATTTTGCAAAGTCATTCTTGTTATTACTACCAACAAAAACCGATTCCCCCCACCCTTCTCTGTTTGAGAAAGAAATAGCTAATTTTTATGTTCCTGTTTGCTCCAACCTACCTGGACGTCGTCATGGATTTTGAATGTCACTCTTTGTAACATAGTCCTCGAGTAATTGATGGACATGCGAGAGAAAGTTGTGCATGTAGTTTGAGGGAATCAATCCCGCATCAAGTGAGTCGAGCATTGGTATAACGTGGTAAATGAGCCGAGTTTCAATTTACAAGCTTCCACGGATCCTGAACCGGAAGAGCCCGAGGGTCCCGGTTCCAGATAGCATGGGAAGAGGGAGGGATGGAGAGAGGCAGGGAAGGGGGAGGCAGAAAGGGAGGAAGGGGGTTGAACCCCCAAGTTTTCTGCTGATGGATAGCGTGTGGGAAGGTAACGAATGTTTGCTCGTGTTCCAGGAGAATGAAATGTCAATTAAACTAGTGCTTTCCATTCCTCCCCGCTCACTGCAAGTGCTGGCTCCCTTTTTTTTCCACCACTCCTTTGGTCAGTTGGTCGTCGTTTCCTGGCTTACCTCTCCGAGGAATAACATTCCTGGCAATCAAGTGCAAAATCACATGGGACTTTCCCTCGCCCCTTGGACATCGAATGTGCCATTTAAACCATTTCATCAGAGGGTAATATAATAAGCTCGTCATCTCATTCAAGTGGAAAGCCAGTTGTGGGAATTGAACAACTGCATGATACGAAGGCAGACTAGGCTTCCACGACAGGGCCAGCTGCAGTATCATGTAACCCAGGTTACTAGTCCCACTCGTGTGCTCCATTGCTCATCTCCCATTCTCTGCTTCGCAAGTGTCACTGTGTCTGCCTGATGGATTATCATGCCAGGCATGAAGCAATTCAAAGAAAGATGGGGCCAGGAGAGGGAAGGAAATATGGCAGCACAGGGACGGGGCAAGAGTGTAAGACTTGTCGGCCTCGATTTGGAAGGAAATTGACTTTCGGTTTGGTGAAATCTCATTTTCATACGAAGCGGTGTTTGATGGGCGTCCAAGAGAGAACTATGATTACAAACGCCTGACAACATCTCTGTCTTCAACTACTATCATCGTTGCGTTGCGTAACATGCATAAACCAACTTTTGATATAAAGAAGATGCAGTGACATGGTGTAACAAGGCCAGGTCGCGACATATTACCCACAGAATGATATCCATAAACACTATACACATCCATAGTAAATTCATTACGTCAGACGACGGGTATAAACAGTGATGGCCCACATTCCATAAGGGGGTGGAGGCACGATGCCTCCACCTTGTCTCAGGGAGGAAAATTTATACTAGTTAATTTGAACTTCCGGGGGGGAATGGTAAACTTGAATATTTTTCAATCTTTGATCAGGATCCGGACCGTGACGCAATTTTTTCCGGACTGCTACAATATTAAGTACGTACTATGGGGTTCAAATTGTTTTGGCCACTTTATCCTGGTTTTGAAGCAAGTTTATCCTATGCTTGCGTGACCTTGAACCGAAATTATTTTTCGTCTGCGGCGCGCTTTTCCTGCCGTTCCCCTGGTGCAGTTCTAATCATTCGTTCGAATGAGAGCTGCTTGCTGTTTGTAGTTCTACTCTGTACGGAAAACGAGAGAACGATCTGACGTCATCAAGGTTTTTATGGTCACAGAACAATATGAGTAAACAGTGTCAACAAAAAGCAATAATGGAAGAAACGATGACGTCAGAAAGTTCTCTCGTTTTCCATAGGCCTACATTAGCCGTGATCATTGTGCCTTCCTATATATCAGCTATTCCATATCCTAAACATAAACCCCGGATAGTGTTGGCATAAAATGACAATTTATACTATATAAAATAAACTTTTTGTAGGGGGGGGGGATGCCTCCACGACTTAGGGGGGCATGGGGGCCACTGGGCATACATCCAAAATAATAGCGTTGACTGGTTAACCCAAGGGGGTAATCACTTCGGTACTCCGGTGGACACCTGCGAGTGGTACTCCCTGGTACTCCTTGAATTTGGTACTCCGGTGTACACTTTTCAGTCGAGTGATTACCCACTTGGGTTAACCACTCGAGTAATCAGTGGCACTCTTTGTCGTGTAAACACGGGTATTGGCTCTAATGCGTCCTTGCACGGCCAAAGATTACGCACAATCACGAATAATCATGTGTCCATTTAGCCAGATGTAGAGCAATGTAGGTTTCTGAAGTACCCACCTGAATTCCTTGGAGTGTCTTTAATATCAATTAGTCTTGTCATGGCATTGGAACGGTATTATGGCACCATAAATGTTGAGAGACCAGAGGAAAGGATTTGAATGGAACCATTGAATTTTCCATTACAATTTAGCAGGTGCTGAAACTGCTATGATAATATTGCTGTCATACATTATACTGCAATAGAAAAGCATATGCGGAATACAAAATGTAGTAAGGATGCTCAAAATGAAGCGAAATAGACAAAAATTACTGACTCACATAAACTACCTCCAAATGTCCATGGTTTATGGCGATGCAAGAATGGAACTCGGGTAAATATGTGTGCCTAACTTACAAAGGGGGGGGGGGACATGAAGTGGACTCTGTCAGATTTGCATGAAAGTTGCACAGTATGTGTATGACAGGCCTACAATTTCACTGGCATGGGCCATTATCTGCTACGGCCAGCCGTTGTCGATCTAGGAGGGACAATAGATCCGCATGGGTGCGTTCAGGAGAGTAAGGTGAGGGGACGGGAAGCATTAGGAAAGCGGGCTGTTCGGTTTCCAGGGACACGTGGCTAGTAAACAACAAGGTAACCAACAGCGCAATTCTCCAGGGAGGGTTCGAATCATCTTCAGGACCAATTTTTTATGTTTGCTTTTTTTCTGTCTCGCATTACCTTTACCCTGTACGCATAATGCCAATGCACGGTTCCCTTCATTTATGTGACCCATGTTGCACGCATCTTATCGACGTGAAACAATAACCACAACTTTCGACGCAAATCAGGAACAAAACAGAGAGGGTAGCTGCTTCGAGAAACTGATGTACGCTTTCGTGCAGACATCTTCCGAAACCATCACCCAGAAAACAACTCGAAACCTTCTCGAATTCGAGAGAAGCCAACCAAAACCAGCGCAGCGGTTTCGGGAAACCAGCATACACTTTCACCCCCTCACCCTTTGAAATTAGGAAAACTCTTTTGCCAATACATCAACACTCTTGCGGAGAAAATTTCAAAAGATGTCGATCACCAGCTAGGCCACGAGCTAGGCGATATTGGGCAGGTGAACACATGTGTAAAATATACATCCCTGGGCGACTGTATACAACCATCCAGAACCTCAGCTCTAAGTCGAACACTTTTTTCCGATCAGTTGTTCTAATGCACTTGTGGCCTTCTATTTTCCTCGAAATCTTTCGGGCAATACATTTTGTATTGCTCCACCAGAAGTCGGAACTGAAGAAATATTTTTGAAACTGGCACATTGGAAAGGGCTCTCCATTGTGAAATACAAATCAACGAGTGAAGGCATGACAAGGAGGGGGAAAAATTTATTCGTCGCTATTCTTTGGCTGAAAAAAATTCGTTCTTCCTAGTCCCGCCAGGAGGCAGGAGAGGAAAACAGGGTTAGCGATAATACTACAATTTCAAAGTTCTTGCCGTGAAGTGGCATGGCCGCCCGATGACCGCCATTTTGCTTCAAAGATGTCCGACCTTTACGGCCTCTACCCTATTCTACCTCGTTGCTCAGAGGGTGGCGTTGCCACCTGCGCCGAGCCCGTTTGAGCGCGGTTTTCTAACGACACAATTCCAGCTTTCGCCCTGGCCTTACCGTTCGTCTCTCAGAAAAACTGCTCGGAATAAGGATTTTTTGCCCGATTTTTAGAGCCCAACTTGTATTTTGAGTGGAGTGTCCCTTTAAGCTCAAGGACACCAACCTCAACAAGACAATGACAGCAACAACAATCACCATCATGTCCAACACCCTCCTCCTAACACAATAAAACACCAAATAATACCGAAACCTAAATGTTGTGATATCTTGGGGTTCGATGAAACACTAGTAAAGACGTGGAGTTGTCGTTCTATGCTTTTCGAAAGTATCATATGCAAAACAGGACTACTCCGTCGAAGTTATCGCATTTAGGTTTGGGTAGTGGTGGCATTTAAAATAATAAGACTGTAGAAGGGACTGACTTAAAACCATGTACAGTACGATCTATCCCCTTTAGATTGTTACCGGTACTGTAAAAATTGCGAGGACAATAAGATAAAACGAACTAAAATTGTTTCAGATCATTTAAGACATTGTACTGTGCATTGAAAAGCCTACTGGTCCAAAGCAAGATAACTGGTCTTCAATTATTAATGTGTACACTGTACAACATTACCGTAGATCTGAATACCTAATTGGTCGTATATTTTCCCAAGATAATAATATGGAAGAATGTTATTTAGAATTTCGGAGTGAGTCCTCATTAAATTTTCAGTGCATGTTGAGCGAGGAAAAGGCAGGAAGATGTCAGGAATTTTCTGGAGCGTAATTTACAATCTCCTGAAGATGGCAGTCTGGTTAGAACGTATATAAAGGCCCAGCTATATCTCATCGAACTTTGGAGCCTTTCATTGCCGCACAATTGCGGGGAGGAAAAGCCGAGGAAGAGAAAGACATGAAATAAAGGGCGGTCTGTAATCCAAGACAGGCTTAAAAACGACCAATCTCGTCTCGCCAATCTTTCCCGGTCTTGAAAGAATGTAATACAATATTATAGCCAACCTTGGTAGGCGATATTTTATCTCTTTTGCGCCCTATAATATATTGTATTTCTCTTCCTAATAAGAAGAATTCCAGACCCGGGACGTAATTAGAATAATTATTCTTCTTTTAGGGAAGTCAACAGGAAAAGGGTCAGAATGGGCTGGGGTGGGCGGTCTGATCTCGGCAACATTGCGCCCCACCAAAGTTCAAGTTAATTGTGACTGAAGTGAGAAAGGGTTAGGATAGCCTTAGAGTTGGCAAGGGCGCTTTGCACTGCATCTCTCTTGCTCTGAACCGGGGCAGCTCTCTCTCTCGTCGTGTTTGGCGCAGTTAGTTCTAAACAAGTGCAGCACGTTCTACATCCTGCAAGTCACGTCCAGGGACAGCGACGTTATCGTGTGTCGCAGTTCCGTTTTTTCCCCCTTCCCTCTCCCGCTCCCCGGTCCCGTTAAGTCAACGCCATAAATCTATCCGAAACAAGGCGAGGAAAGTAATTAGCCGCTTGAAAAATTCAATGTTGCCTCTAGCAACTTGTTTATATCAAGAACAAGGAAACGAATTGGTGTCCGACTTGAAAATTGCCGTTCTTGTAATGTAGCATAACCCCCTCTCTCCTCCCCTACTGGCAATATCTGCTACACATTGATAAAGCGATTGTGTAAATTACTTGTCTGGAAGGGATGCCAGGCAGGCAGGGGAGGAGAGAGTCTCAGCAGTTGCCAAGGGGGGGGGGGGGTGCGGAAAAGGGGTTATAATAATTAATCGTACTCTTTCAATAAAACTGCCATCGGCTTTTCTTTCTGCCGTCCCCGCACCCAACCTCCACATAGTCCGTATAGTCATTTATTTACCCCGTCGTGTCGCCAGAAGGAGAGGATATAGAGATTGTTTACACTCCTGAATGAAAGGAAATCCTCACTGTAAGCAGCATTGCACAGCTTCATATCGTCGCCTCATAGTGTGCGTGCAGTTACGAGAAAAAAGATGGGGATGGACCATGGTCCGAAGCTTCATCGAGTTCACTGTACCACCGCGGTGCACCGGCGGTGTCTCTGTTCTAACCAGTGAACGTCATAATACAATAGCGTTGCAGCGGTGCTTAGAACAGAGACACTACGAGTGGTCCAGTGAACTCGATAGCACCCATCTTTTTATTGGCAATTCTACGTATATCTTTAGGCACTATTACACTTCTTTTCCATTGAAAAGTGGAAAAAATGAGCATTCTCTGCCTCTAATTTAAATGGAACGATACGCGAAAATAAACGCATAAACGAGGCTTAACCCTTAACAACGTCGGTGGAGCCTGAGAGGCTCCAAGCACTATTTAAACGCATGTAACTTTTTCATTGAATTTTATTTTCCACTCTCCTTCCGTGACTTTGTCAGAAAAACCTTCCTAAGCATGAAAAGGGAAGAAAATTTTTTTAGTCCCTATTCTTTGGTTTTAAAAAATTCGTAACGAGGAACAGGTCCCTCTAACCACTCAGGCTATCCCTATGCAGGTGAAGCCAGAGCGGCTCAAAGTTGTTGATGTAACCTTTTAATTAAAAAATTTTCCCTGTCAGAATATGCTGACTCAGCGTGTGATTTTTACGTTTTCGGAAGCCTAATGATCTGAACTGCACTTTCTGTATGTGAAAAGTCCAATATAACAATTTAGTTGATAAGCATAAATTTAAATATACCGTTGGAGCCTCTCAGGCTCCACCTACGTAGTTAAGGGTTGCGGAAAATGCTACTTCCTTCCGCTTAAATAATGGGAAGAACATTTTAAATTATTGAGCTTATTTTATTGAACATTTATAGACAATATTATATTTAAACAAATTGAATCGCGTTGGCTTCAGATTTGAGCCCACATCCATGTAGATGAAAATGTTGAATACACCCACACAAGTCCAGTTGGCACCTAGAGGGAGAGCGGCGAGGGAGAGAGGTACTTTGTTAATAATAATAATAATAATAATAATAATAATAATAATAATAATAATAATAATAATAATAATAATAATAAAAAACTCGGTCATTTGTATCACATATGAACTCTTACAAAGCTCTTCATATGTTGCAGTTAGTGTAATAACGAATAACAAAAATTAATAATAATACTATATGTGCTGTGGGTTTGTTCACGGCGGTATGCCAAGCGATCGATTTGAATTTAGGTTGTTTGGAGCTGGTTTGCGCAATATTTCCCCGCAGGATAAAATGGCACGAAGTTTAGCAACAGGCTGGGTTACAATTTGGGCAAGTGATGTTATCGCAACAACATGGCATGGACCCTTGGAATGTGAGCATTCTTGGCGGCCAACAAGCCCTGAATATTTTCAAAAGGCGCAGCTATAAGACTGTATAATCCGACTTGTGAAGTCGAAAATGCCTTCGTTCTGCTATCGATCTTCTGGAACAATAATATCAGAGGAAGCATACACAAGGGTTTACTTTGCGATATTGCCTACCACGACCCACTTTTGATGTCTCCTTTCGCTTATACTGGGAAAGCTTGATTGGGCCCACCTCACAACATAGCAACCCATACTCATCCTCTGCACCTCTCCTAAAATAAATATAAAGGATGGAATTTTCGTCGTACTACTACGCTATACTGAACCAAGAGCATGAAATGTTCTCACTGCAAAAATGCTGACTCTTTTATTGATACTTGCAAGTTAAAAATTCGTGTCAAACAGGTTCCAAATTAACAAGACTAAATCTTGTTTCTGTTACATGCAATACATCTGAATGTGATGAAATATACCAGTACATGCCAAAAGACTTTCTTTGGTGCACTCTAAGTTTTGATTCTTCAAGTCATATTATTTGCACTCGCAAATATGAAGTGATGGGGGATTGTGTGTGTGTCTACGTATGTTAGTAGTCGTATTGCGTGCGACCATGTTGTAGCCTATTCCTACGTAGTCTAACTCTGTAGCTTTACCTTATTGATGTACATTAATTGCTGATAGAATAATAAAGTGCAGGTGTGAAAAGGGTCACAAATCAGTCTGATTCCTTCAGATCCTCCTTAATGCTTAAGGTCAAAAGACCTACATACTGTACCTTCGAGCAGAGTCGTCGCTTCTTGCCATTTGGAAGCTTGAAACTGAAAACACGGACATAAACCAGAGAAAAGTCACACCTGTTTCTGTTACCCAAGATTTACACTTGTGTTTTCCTCGGATGATCGATTTTTATTACAGCCTTTACCGGAAGTTACAAAAATTTCCGTTGACAATATTATTAGGATGACAACTTTCTTTCATCGTTATTACAGCTGTTGACGGCATCATTGCCGTTGACAAGCTTGTTTGATGAGATTAAATGCGTGACAGTACTATATGCGCATTTGTGGCAATAAGGATGATGGGCCCAAAAAACAATTGGCCATTAGTGTCGCACGTGCAGCAGATTGCGCGACATGTAATGGTTTTTGGTTTGTTTGTTTGTTATTGTTGGTATTTTTCTCACCTCATCGCTTTGTTTACAGGTACAGACCTCAGACAATGATCGACGATATCCCTCTAGTCTTGCATTTCCCAATAAGCAGTATTGTCCTGAACATTTCGATTGTTCGGAAACAATATCGAATACAGATCGAATGACTTCCATTTTTGTCTGTCCCTTTGTTTTATGACGAGTAATCTTTACTGAGAAAGCATAGTTCGTCAGTAAGTAAGAGAATGAGAAAGTTGCATTTTTGTAAACGGTATAGTTGTTGCAAAAGCTAAGGATTATGAATGTCGCTCCCCCCTTCCCCCATCGCAATTATTCATCAGTAGTGTACAAAATGCAGCGGTTTATACTGCTAGGGTACATGTAGATCCAATTATGTACATTTTGTCCGGTTATAAACTGTAGTTGTAGTTCCGCTTTATTGGGACATTTTGGAACATTTTGAGGTCCAACAAAGTTCACACAGTAGCCGATGGATATTACAGTGTATTTGTTCTAAACCTACTGTAGAAGATATTTATACGGTTGCCATATTCGAAAAATCTTGGTCTTCTTTGCGCACAAGGTGATCTGAGGTAGTTGACGCCCTTGTTCCTTTGGTTACTTTTGTTACACTGTGTCAAGTGCCTTGGTCTCATTATGTTTCAGAAATATAAATAACAGCCGAAACTATTCCTTGGCTTAGACAATATTGCCTGTTCTGATTCTGTGCGTGTTGTACGAGTCAAATGGTTGAACCACTTTTGGGGCGGATTCAAAATTACAGAATGCTTACAATTTTCCCCTGTACTTGGCTCGCTCCAAAACTGTTACCGGTACATTTTCTTAGAAACATGAAAAGTACTGGTAGGCAATCGACAACTCGAATGTATGTGAAAAATAACATTCCCAAATTTGTTTCTCGCAAATAGGACAAGTATAGTATAGACTACGCCTTGCAAGAGGCAGTCTCGGCGGAGTTTATTCGCACCTGATACAATAAGAGACTCCGCAGCACTAATATGATGTAAATTCAATTGTCACGAATCAATGCTTAGCGACAGTTGTACTGCAGCATGTAGGCCTACCTGGACGACAGAACGTGATTTTCTGTAATTGGTGCAATAACTTCTTGTCCAGCGAGCGGGAACTTGATTACCTCCGTTTGTTCTGCACATTGCAGTCCGCAGGAATTTGTTCTGTAAATACATTGTAAAAGTAGCAAAGCAGAAAGGCGGCTGTATCGCACTTGATTACCACCCACCTCTTCCCTCTCTCCCAACAACTGCTTCTTTTCTCCTCTGGACAACGAACCAAGTTTCTTCATAGGGACAGAATATCGAACAGAAATTATTGGCATCAGTCGCTGACAGATCGACAAATAGACGCCAGTCCATGTTAATCAAAGGCGGAGTAGGGAAGGGGAGTAAATCATATTGTGGCACAACTACCCGCCAGGTCGAAGAGTCCGTTGCATGCACAAGATTGGACGAGAGTTGTTTTTTTTGCTCTTTTATATATATAAAATCATCTTTCACTTCCCAACTGTTCGAATGTACTGCCAATGAGAGTGCTTCCTTTGTCTTTTTCTTCACAAGTACGACACCCGCAAACCCGACACACACCTCGCACTCCTGATCAGTCTTGCCCATTACTTTCTAACAGACACGTCTTACTCCACAGTACACAAAAAACGTCTTTGTCAACTGAACTCGACGGGGCTCAATTTATCAGAGCCATTTTTTTTGTATTTTTTCAGTTTTTAGTTTTTTTAGATCATGAATATCGAGTACAAAGAAGCGCAGACATGCACACTCGCACGTAAAACACACGTAAACCAGTACCAACCAGTTTTTTTTTCTTTTGACGGTAAGAACATGATTAATGGGTTTGTGGTCAGGGACTTATTTTATAATATTCTCTCTCTCTCTCTCTCTCTCTCTCTCTGACATACATACACACCCATTCACTCTCTCCTCTTGAAGTTATGATTTGGTTACTGATCATTTATAAATGGAAGGTCGAAGGAATGAGCACAGAATATGCAGGGTCGCCATGAGTGTTGCGACTCCTGCTCCGCTCATATATGCTGCCCGGAAGTTGAAGGGACAAGTCATGGGGGTTGAGGAGAGTTCTGCATCTGCAGAGGAAGTGGAGAGGGTTGGGAGTAGATCTCACTGGCACTATACACAGCTCTCCTGTTGATTGCTGATGAGCGGAGTCCTCACAGTCACGATCTCGCGCGTTTGTTCGGTCGGCGGAACCCGTCGATTGTGATCGATCTGGGCGTAGATGATTGGGTCGTCCCGTCGGATAGGAATCGAGGATGGCTGGGAAGCTCGCCCCAGCGATAACTCGGCGTATGTCACTTCCTCTACCTGAAAAATTACCAGGAATCATGTTGCTACTCACTGCGTCGCTCACTACTCATTGTCCATTATGAGTGTACTGGCTAATATTTGCATACTACCATATGCTGTGTAGGGAATGCAGCCTGTTGGAAATATTTTAGTGTGCAAATAGAGCATTGTCGTTGATTCTAAAATAAATTTTGTACACTTTCTCTGAGCTTTACGGCGACGTAAAATTCACGTATAGTTATTGGCGTTCATAAGACCCTCACTGTATCTCTCTAGTCAAGTGCGTTTCCCCCGATATTGGTAAGCCAATAACTTTTTCAGCCAAATAGCGACTTGACATTTGCGACCCACATTGATGGAAACACTGTATACCTATTTCTGGAAGAGTGCGGAGGAAATACTCACATCATTAGCCGGGAATCTCCGATTTTTATAGTTCTCATGGATATCGCCATTCCTTGTGACGTTGTTGGCTTTATGGAAGTCTTCGTACCTTCTCTCGCCCTGATTATTCAGGAAGGGCTTCTGGGATTCTGAGACAAGTTGGTAATCTGCATCTGAAAGAGGGAGACGAAAGAAAGTTTCTTGTAGCCTCGTCGCACTGGGAGTAACTTGATCAACATGGAGCACCTACATTTTCACCCAGTAATATTGTGTCGGATAGGCTACAAGAAGGCAATCGACCGACATGAGAAAGAAATAGGTCGTCCAGTGGACACGACTCAAAGTTTAAAAGTTACGAACCCTTTTCCTTTAATAAAAGCTGGTCTGTCAGTCATTTGTGCGAGGCAGAAGTTATGTTTTCATCGAAGCGAGACGCTGAATTGGATAGCAGGGAAGGCAATTTGCTCTTTGAGCCACACTTTTTTTTTGCCTTTCATTCCTGTGCAGAAAAGATCTCCTTACCTTCCACTCCCCCTCTCCCACCTCCCTCAACCTGGCGCACAAGTGAATAAATTCCAGTTCCGTAACCTTCTCGTTGTAATCTAGTAGGAATGAGAGTGAAACCAGCAAGAGTAGGCAAACAAGTTGGTCCTTTGATGTCTTATGACCAGGGAAATAGTACGGGATCAAGATGGTATCCGGAAGCTGCTGTAGTTGGGATTATTTTCTTGCGGAGGAAGGAAATTTTGACGGAGAATTGCAAATCCTGCACTACAGAGACTCGTTTAGTCGAGTGGCGAGAATGGAAACAATACACGCTATTAAATGTAGCCTACATCTTAAAAAGAAATCTTCAGATGACACCTTTATAGAAGGTTTTCGGGCTAAATAAAGGGCTGAGAAACAAAAATTGTTAAGTCATGTTTATTGCAAAAAAGAGATACTGGCTGTTATAGGCATCATTCATACACACCTATCAATGGGTGAAAAGAGGCAAAATACTGTCGGCTTCAAATAGCGATAAGTCATTAAAACAGGGCCTCGCCATTCACGGGACCGCTACCATTTTTGAGAATCAGACATTGATAAAGTCACTAGAGAACACCCCCTATTTCTCTGGACTGCCCTTAGACCATATATATATATATATATATATATATATATATATATATATATATATATATATATATATATCTTGAATTGAGCACTTGTAGTGTGTGCAATAAAAACTCCCATATGTGCTCTTTCGTTCTATGTCTGTCTTGTCATTGCACACCGCAACTACTGTAATAGAAGTTAAGCAACTTTCAAAAGTTGACAATCATTTAGGGACACCATGTATATGGTCTAAGGGACTGCCATAGCGATCGTCATTTGTTTGTAATCCAAAATGGAGGAGGAACAAGAAACTGGTGCAATGGTGGGAGATTTATCGGATTTTTCTTGTAGTAGTGGCTCAGAATACGTCCCTTCTGGGGACGGGACTTCATCCACGAATGAGAAGGAATCTTCTGACCACGATGGCAATAATATCGTGAGTCTGAGTGAAACAGCCGGGGTCAGTGTTGCATCACATAATGTAGAAAGCGGCCCATCTACATTATGCACAACCAAGGCCGTACGCAGGATTTTTGTTTGGGGGGGGGGGGGGGGGTCGTTACCNGCCGCAGGCGAAATTTTTTTTCTGTTAATGTACAAGTACAGTTGAATTTTTTTTGTCTGCGAGACATATTGACATTTTTTCGTAGGCTACTTTTATTTATAACTTTATTTTTTGCCGATGCGCGGATAATCCGCACCCGGATAATCGGGAGTGCAGTGTAGATCTAGGATTTCGGGGGGGGGTTTGAACCCCCCAACCCCCCCTGCGTACGGCCCTGTGCACAACCGACAGCAGATCTTCAGGTAGTTCAAAATCATTCTTGCGAAGAGGCGTGAGATACGAGGTTCTGAACAACGCTATGGTAACTGCCAATCACATTCCAAAGAAACTCTCCATTGTGATGACAAGACTAGTGATGGACCAGGGGATTTGGAGGATGTGTAAAGACAGACTAGTCAGCGAGCATAAAGTCATCAGTCCTCATTACTGGGAGCATTTTTTGCAGACATAAGTTATACTGAGCTGTAATATTTGGATTAGCCTATAAGGTATTATGAATCCTATTATATAGCTGTGGCCTACGTAACTACTCTTGTTTCAAATGACTCAGGTGTAGGTTAAGTGTGTAAGACTTTGTTTCCTGTATGAAGTATTCCTGGAGTAGGCTATATTATTATTTTAGCATTATAGCCTATAAGATTAAACTATTCTTGTTGTGATTCAATCGAGATAGCTAAATATGGAACATACAAGCATTTTTGTAACATCTGTTTGGCCGAACATAGGTAATGACAATAAAGTTCCTCTTCAAAAAAGAATAACTCAATGCATTTTGCTTTCACGGGCGCCAAAATCATTACATCAAATATTTCAAGAGTTGAGGCGCTTAGAACAAAAGTGGCCCAAGTCCAAAAAGCTCACCTGAAAGTTTGGAAGGTCATAGAAAAAGTGAAACCATATTGTCAGATTGGCCATCATTACAGTGCCGTCTCAAACTGGAATCTTCCATAACTGGATTTTTTTTTCCGGTCGCATGGAGATTCGACTTGTAGAAGTTTTACTGTAAGTCAATGAATTGTAAAATATTCTCGTGGCCAAATTTCTTTGGTGATTGGGCTGATATTATTTCCTATTCACATATGAGGTTCAAAATAATGTATTCAGGAAAAATATTTCACGAGTATTGAAATCGTCCTTCCTATTTCAACCCTTACTGAATGATTTAAAAAGGCTCTCCTGTAAAGTTACGCTAATATGACTTAGCAAATTCTGTTTCTCAGACCTTCTATTTAAAAAGCGCGTGGGCAACAGGGAACCAACGGTTCTATTTTCGGAAGTACGCTCCCTCCGATTTTACAAGGTGAGGTGGTGAAACGGTTTTAATAGCTGTGCAAAAACCAATAGCCCAAATTAATCGCGCTTTGAAGGAGTAAGAGAGGAATACTTTTGCCATCGCTGACCGTATAGAGATGTATTTCCCATTTTTCAAAAACTCCTCCCTTTGTAGATCTCTCAATGGGGAACTAGCCTTCATTTTGGAAACTACATAATAAATTCGCCCATATTTTTTAGATTTTTTTGGCATATTCCGTTTTAAGATATCAGTTCCCG
>JYFJ02005675.1:0-23477 GCA_000934665.2 Catajapyx aquilonaris
TATATCAGCAGACCCCCCCTCCCCCCAAAACGGTCACGTGGTATTTGGACGACCCCACACAAAATAGGCTACATATCCGTTTCATAACACAAGGACCTAAAAAATCGTAGTTTTATAGAACCCAAAATTGCCCATTTCAGGCATTGGGACCTAGATGGCCCATTAGCACCTATTTCCATCTTTTTGACACCGTTCTGTAAGATTTTTGAGCGTTTTGCTGGTTTTACGATCAAGGCATCCTTTCTGCTTCAACCTGTGAAGGGCCAAGAAGCTGTAGGCATGCCGGATGAACTGGTTGTAGAGGGACTAACCAACAAAATATGGAACTATTACTATAGATCGGTCAACATAAGAACGCAACCGAGTGTGCATTGCCATGGCACACAGGATGCAATACTGGAATGAGAAGTGATCTTTATGGCCATGCCAGTGTCAGAAATAAGTGTAACCTACAACAGATCATATCTTGATACGCACAGATCACTTCTCATTCCAGGATTGCATCCTGTGCGGCACACTCGGTTGTGTTCTTATGTTGATCAATCTATAGTTTGTTACCGTGCTATATAATCCCATGGCCAAGAGTACGCAGGCTCTAATGTTGCATAGGAATGAAAATTAATTAGGAGAGTCTACTGATTTTTACTGCCTATTTAAAAGCCTATTTTGGTTGTTTTCAGGACCTAAATGCCTACCTATTTGAGGGTTTTTTAGAACCTAAAAATCTTTTCTTTAACGATGACTATCCTGACAAGTATGGTTACCCCAGTGCATGCTTGAATTGCTGGTTGCCGGGGTCAGGGACTCGCACTCCCAGACAGTTGCTCAACCGCCTGACTCTGGCACTTAGCAATGCAGGGATCCATGGGGGTATTCATACTTGTCAAGATACACATCATTGATGTCGAAGTTCGACATCTCCTAGAAGTAGTGTCGACGGCCTTTATGGCTCCATAACATGGATTTACCATACGCACCAACTACCATCCGTTTCACATTTTGTCTGACGAATTAGAGAACAAGCTGTGGGCTATGTTTAGTAAAAAGGAGAAAATTCTGCCATGTTGTTGGGATCACATATCGATGAGAATCAGAAGTTTGACGGATTAGGGATCGTTTGAGTTAGAAGCCGAAGTATTTTACAACAATGTACTTTCAGTGTCTTTTAACAGTATGCTGGGAAAATCGTGGTAATATTTTCATTTACAACCACATGAATCGCAAATTTGAAAAAGCAAGTAAATGACAGTAACAAAACTTTTCAGGAAGCAAGAAAAACTATCTACCCCAGACCCCTCTGTGTTAGAAAAGTGGAATTTTACGGAGTAGACATCATAACCATCCCAAAGAGATCCGTGATATTTTTATTTAGGTAACTCAATTACAGTTGCAAAACAAAAAAGAAAAAAAGAAAAACAGACTTAACTTTCCTCTTACAACTTTTCTGAATTATACACCAGAAAATAATGTAAGTTAAACAAATCGATTTTTTACAGCATATATGTACTATATCGCTCAAAAACACAGAGACGATTTTGTATTTGACTCAAGTGCATCCTGCACTTGAATCAAATGCAAAATCGTCTCTATGTTTTTGAGCGATATAGTACTTCACTATGCTGCATTACTTTGCATTATTAATCATCCTCTTATTCCTCTACAGTCCATGCGAGAATGTCATTGTAAACTCTGTGGTTTTCAAGGTCGTACTGGAGTAGATGCTGTATGTACAACAATTTTTGCTCTGGAATTGGCATGGAACTCCACATCGATGCAATGGCTAATCTGACTTGCACCTTTCTTGCATGTTTTCATGTGTCATGGGGTGGAGAATCTTATGGTGCCAATAATCTATTCAAAATCGCCAAAATCGTGACTTACCCCCCTTTGCAAATGTGCGATTCACATAATTATCTGATCCTTTAAGACATACTGGTACATCAAAAGGATGATATTCTGGATTCAGACCGGCAGTCAATAATAGCAGGGGTCGAAATATTCGGATCACGCAAAGGTGCAATTTGCACTCCAAAATTGTCATCTGCACTCCATACTGAGCCTTGGAGTGCAAAGCTTGCACTACAGTTGATCCTGATTTTTGATGTGCGAACTTGCAAATGCACTGTACTCCCAATTGTCTGGGTGTGGATTATCAGTGCATTGCCAAAAATTAAAATTAAAAATAGCAGTCTGAAAACATGGCTGTTAGGTGATAGCCCCGAAAACGGCCATTGAGCGAAATGCCATTTTAAAAACGGGCATATCACGAAATTCTTCGTAAAACTGGTATACGGTATATACATGGTAAAGTGGCTAATAAACAGGGTCATTAGATGTCAAGTATTTCACCCACTTGCCAAACAACAATAGGGTGATTTATTTCCAGCATCTATGTGGCTTATAGTTGGGCACAAGAAACTGCCACAAAGCGTTATGGGCCTTTTCTGAACCAGCCACAACATAAAATTTGCTCCTGACATTTTTGTTTAGTCCAGAAAAGTGCTCTGGCTGTTTTGAAAACAACCATTTTGCTATCTGGCTGTTTAAAAATGAGCATTTCACCAAATTAATGGTTTGAAAGGGAGCATTTTGCGATGTCTGTTTTGAGAAGAGCATTCCCCGAAATGGTTGCTTTTTTCCCCGCTCAATGACTGTTTTTGGGGTTTGAGCCTAACATCTATTATGTCTTGCAAACGAAGAAATCTAACCGACTTTTTCCAGAAGACAAACTAAAAATTTATGGTATATTTTAGTATTCTGATTAAACCTAATTTAAAGAAGCACACAGTATGTACAGTCATTAATTAAAAACCTGTGAATAGCTCATTTTTGCGGTATCTAGGACCATTTTCGGATTATCCGTGTTTTCGGATTATCCGGCGACACCTGTGCATTCATTAGCTCGGATAAATATATAATCAGTAGTACAGTGTATGCCAAGCTTTTGTTCTTTTTTCTGGCAGAATGTGTCAGTCTTTTTATGTTTTGCTGTGCCAAAAACATGCTTTTCTACTCTTACCAATCCAACACCAATATTTTCGATTATTTTACTTTCATTTCTCTTATCTCAAGCTGATATTTTAATAAACTCAGAGCATAGCAACCAAGAGGTTGTACAGCACTTCTGTGCTTTTTAGGCTTTTCATGCTTTTCCGTTGCCTTAATATTGTGGCCATGGTGTAACATACTATCAGCGCAGGGCCCTGGTTCGAATGTATAGTATAATTTGACGGGACCCCAATGGCCACATGAGGGCCCCCTTCTCTTTCAACTAATACCCTTCTACAAATTTTTCTACCTCCATCATTGCGACATATTCCTTCTTTGACTTCCCCTTGTAGAATTTTAGGTGATTATTAACATCTTTAATGCTTTTCAGCTGTTAGGGGTCCTCCTAATTATGGTACCTAGTTCGGCTGAACCACTAGAACTAGGCCTACCATAGTTCCGCCACTCCCTTACGGCCGTATACAGCACGATACCTAAATGTGTACGTGTAGATTGATACCAAATGGAAATGATCAAGGGAATGAACGGGGCCCTTATTGCCTTCATGCTTACTCAGAGAGATCTCTCTCTCTTTTCTCCCTCTCTCTGTTCCTGGATGGGGGAGCCCATCAGCTGGGGGCGCCCTGTGGGGCAGACGCCCCACCTGAGGGATAGGATCGGCGCCACTGCTTATCAGGGTGAAATGGCCACCTTCAGTCAAATTTCCATCCTTTCTAATATTCGAATGAATCAAGAGATAATGGCATTGCTGACCACATTGGTTAAACTGGAGGGTGCTGGGGACGGGAAAATGCTAGTCCAGGAGACGGTTTCTTAGAACACCTAGTCAATGGAATTCCTAATCCATCATTGAACTGCGAGCTGACCAAAAAGTTGACCCAATTTTTAGACATCTCCGTGCGGACTTCGTTTCTGGCAGGACCATCATTGTGTATTATCTTTTAATATATTCTTGCTGACTGGTGAGCTAGAGCTCCCCTTAAAAAGTCTTAAGACACTCAAAATAAAAAAAATAACTTTTTTTTCCAATCAAGCATGAGACTGGTTACCATACCAGACTATCTCATTGACCTTGCACTCCTTCGACGCAACTTACATCCTGACGGCTCCGCAAAGTACTCCTCTTCGGACGTAGCAAGACGTCTTTGAAGTCCAGCTTCACATCGTTCACCAAGTTCGGCATGGAGCTATCTTATGAAGGCACCTTTTCTCCAACCGTGAAAAAGTCGATACCCAGACCAAACTAATGGGAAGCCACACACACGTGGATCAAGTAGAAGTTCCAGGTGAAGAATCACAGTCTATTTCTAAATTTCAATTCATTTATTGCACGTCTAAGCTCTCCGTCTCTCATATAACCCTAAAAGCTTAAATATCACTTCACTTATATTCTAAAAATGGTTTCAAGCAATTTCTTTTGAAAAAAATCGCCGGCGCCGGCAGAGGCAGGCGGTGGCAGTGGCCAAAGCGGGCCAAAGTATATAGAAGACTACAGGTAGGGCCGTAAGCGGCCTGGCCAATCAGCGCGAAGCAACCGCGTGACGTCACCCAGATGACAAAATCTCCCGCTTATTATGAAAACAGGCGCTCTGCATTGGGGAAACGGGCCTTGTGCCTGCGATTTGAGACGGATTACTCGAGTTACGTGCCAGTGCACGGTGGATTCTGGGGGAGGGGGATGTGCCCAGTACTCACACATCACTGTCGCCCACCATCGGAGTGCAAACGCCCGGGTTGGACCCACTTCCTTGGCGCGCCTCACACCGCCACTTATTATTGCCTGTCCTTCTAATCCGACATTATTTTTTTGGCGGAATTATACACTTCGAGCCTAAATCGATTTTTTACCATGTTTTGGGCACCTTATAGAGTTTTTCCACGGTTAGACCAACCACCAAAAGTTTAGGATAATTTTTGTACAGCCACGGAAAGTTGTAAAAACGGCGTAAGTGAAAATCGCATGTAGTTTGCGGCGTATCTGATGGGGTGCAGTAGTCATTGCGGTGTCACTTCCTAAATTATCATGGTCGACGAACTAATTTATGACATTTCCAAATCCCTCGGTGGTCAAGTTTCGGTGTGCGGAATGCATGAGTTCCGATCGGAGCTGGCTGTCGTCTCTACCGCCATCCACGTCTTCTGCGATGATGATGAAATTAAGATGTTTGCACATTTTACAGAGTTATGATGTTTCAATGACCTCATCTGGAGTAAATGAAACAGTAACTGACCATTCCCTATCGTATTGCATGCTGTTGGAATTGCCCCACTTGCTGGGAAAAATGGTTACAATGTTTTCTCTGCTATTTTCCTTTTAACATAAAATAAGTAACGAGCTGAAAAAAGAAGAGCTTCTTCCTTATCCGGGTGCGGGTACTGTATGTAATTTTTAGATTCCATTTTGTACAGTTTTGTTGCACTATATCAGAAATGACATAAGTTTCTATTATTTGTTCGTTGGAATACTCCATTTTACCCAAGTAATTTTTATAAACGCTGTACTGGATACTCCTAAGTTTACAAATATTCCTTATGATAGAGAGACACAATAGATTCAAAAAAACATCAGTGACATGATGACATCAGTGACATAGCAAAAGAGGCGGATGGTGGATGGCGGTAGACGATGACTGCCAGCTCCGATCGGAACCCATGCATTTCGTACAACGAAAGGGTTTAGGAAATGTCAGATTTGAGTTCCTCGACCCTGAAACTCGCTGAAACTTAGGAAATGACCCCGAAATGACTACCGCCTCCCATCATGCAGATATGCCGCACTACACCGTTTTTACAACTTTGCGTGGCTGTACAAAAATTATCCGAAACTTTTGGTAGTGGTCTAACCCTGGAAACACTGCATAAGGTGCCCAAACACGTGGTAAAAAATCGATTTAGGCTCGAAGTGCATAATTCCGCAAAAAAAAAATAATGTCGGACTAGATGAAGGACAGGCAATAAGTGGCGGGTGGCGGTGTGAGGCGCGCCAAGGAAGTGGGTCCAACCCAGGCGTTTGCACTCCGATGGTGGGCGACAGTGATGTGTGAGTACTGGGCACATCCCCCTCCCCCAGCACCCACCGTGAACAGGTGAACTGGCACGCAACTCGAGTAATCCGTCTCAAATCGCAGGCACAAGGCCCGTTTCCCCATGCAGAGCGCCTGTGTTCATAATAAGCGGAAGATTTCGTCTTCTGGGTGACGTCTCATAATGCTGCGCGATAATTGGCCAAGCCCCTTACGGGCTTACCCTGGCTGCCTGGCAAGTGGCAAGTACCCTTCCTTCTATTTACCCTGGCGGTGCCGTTGTGCGAGGGGGCTTTGGGCGCACCATATTATATTTGAATCATCCGCACCGCAGCCGCAACGGCCACGGCCAGTCGGCGAGTCGGGAATCGGCCATGGGATAGGACGAGTAATGAGAAGAAAGATCTAGACTAGAGAGCGACCGTCAAGCCCATCCACACGAGCCGACGAGCGAGTGTTCCTTCCAAACTTCCAATCCCCCAGACCCAGTGTCACGCGATTTGCCTGGAGAGTGGAGTCCACGGGTCCACGAGAAAAGTTGAGCCAGCCTCAACGCGAGAGCAGGTAGGTAGTGCAAATGGCCGTTCTCGCCTTTCTGTCTCGTTCTAACGCATGATTTTTGCAGTCATTGTAGGAACACCTGCAGAACTAAACCATGTTGAAGAAGTCATGGTGGGAATCACTCCAGCCGCTCCAGCACTAAACCAAGAGCATAAGATGGATGTGGTGGAATAGAAGGTTGGTAAGATGTGTTGGTGAAAATGAATGCATCAATCAGGGGCTAGGTACTGGGTTGTAACAGTCCCAGTCACAGCAAAAAGGAGAGACAGTTAATACTGGTGTTGTGATAAGAGGGAATAAATGTAAAAATGTCAATATTGGAATTCAGAGAATTTACATGTATTATTGGCACAGTATTAACATGGACACTCACCCTCAGAAAAGCATGTGAAGGTGTCTGGAATAATATTGGGCAACGCTTTCGCTTCGGGATATTCAGCAATTTTATGTACCTTTCTAGGCTTGTATCTGCTGAAAGATAGGTGCAAGGATAGGTGTGTATCCGCATAGGCACTTCGTCGAAGAGTGCTGAATTACTCTAGTGAATGAATTACTCTTGTTGTACTAGCTGTAATAACATTGCAAAATTCGACACCTATCCGATCATTCTTAAGCCCGCAATTGCAAGTTTGGACTTATATACGCACTGTTTGCGCAAAATAAGTCCACGTAGCCTAAACCTTCCGCGGACAACCTTTGCAGGTGGTAGTGAGGTGGCAGGTGGCAGTGACCTTATGACCTCCTGCATGTTACCAATCGTCTGAGCGACCTCGAATTATGCGGAAATGGCACCAACAAGGCAATTTGGAATTTCAAAAAATCTATGACTTTTTTTCCAAAATGGTCCCCATTTTGACCCCTCAAGGTCAAGGGTCAGGGTGCTGCTGGTCAATTTGATCGCCTTAGTCTATTGAACGTATGTGCAAAGTGGCTTGCTTTCTGTAGGAATTTGCAGCATTTTATACCGTTTTTCCAAGTGTACGGCTCAGATTAGCAGGATGGCACTATCACTATTAAATATTTTGACAGTTTTTTAACAGATGATCGCACAAATATGCGAGTGATATCGTTGCAAAGGTGGGAATGCAAGGAAACCTTTTCCGTCCTACACATTTTGTCGAGTCAGCTGTGCGTAACGGATTATTTTCATGTTTTCAAAAGAGCAAGGAGAAAATTCAAACTTGGCGGGCGTTTTCACGGTGACCTTGACCAGCAGGTGGTATGATGACCTGACATTCACGTTGCACATCCAATTGTAAACATTTTAAGAGGAATCCGAGCAATATCGGACGAGTAGCTTCGTTTTTATAGCCAATTCCAAGGCGAGTGTCACTTATGTACTTCTTGAGCCAATAAAAACATGACGCGCACATGGGATTTTTCGGGACTTTCAGTATGTTGCTCAGGACACTGGGACCCATGTGCCAATTTTCAGCTTGACATTATTTTTTATCGGGTTGACGCTATATTTCGTCTAAAACTCCTGGGCTACAAGGTATCGACGATCTTGTAAGCTACTACCATGGCGTCTGATAAAAATATGGAAAAAGACTCACATATGCATTCATTCAATTATACCTGATGATTTTTAAAAATCCCAATGGAAACGTGATACCTTTGCCAGTCAGTAAATCCTAAGCTATCCCCCTCACAGCTTGCACCAGGAGGCCCTATTATCTTGCTTGTTACCCCAGACCTCCTTATCAATAAAGCAGGCCAGATGGGTGAGAGGAGTAATATGAATCCTCCAGGGGAAGGAAGAGTATTTGCAACATTAGCACATACTATATGCGAGGACCAGCTTGCTGTCAAACTTACAATATATTTATGGTTATGTGGAATCACACATAAGACTAGTCATTGTACTAATTTTTCCTCTCGAAACTTGTGGTATCAGATTTTACCAGTTCTGAGGCCAGAGGCATGGTGATCTGACATGTCTTTGCTGAGCTCCTCTAGTGTGTGTTAGTGACAAACGTGCACCATAATATGAGGCGCCTTCTTCCAAAACCCGATAAATCCAAGATAAATGGTTCCGAGATAATTGAGAAATAGCTGCGGTGCCGAAGCTAATTAATATTACAAGACCGGCCCAAGTCCATCTGCTACATATGTGGATGTTGCATATGATGAGCTTTCACAAGAAAATGATCAACATCATCAAGTCGTAGTTTAAGGAATAGTCGTTGTGGATATTTCGATTTTTGCTGCAAAGAGAGTGGATTTGGCGGTTTTTGCAACATTTAGGAAATTTGGAAACCCAATGGTGACTCCAATACAGGAACATCAGCTTCAGGGTCGTGACTGAAAGTGGTGTGAAGCGGAGTCGGAGTGATTGTGATAATCATTGTGAATATTTCAGTCACGTATCATAACAGCATTACCAGCATAACTGGTATTTTTATGTATAGAGTCTTCATTTACCTGGGTTCCGCCACGGGTTCGTCCGGCACGTCCATCTTGGAGCAGGAACCTATGTAGTCTGACTGCCAGATGACTGCCTTGACAAAGAACGCGTACGGGAGCAAGCATGACTCACTGTGGTGCCATGTGTAGCTTAGAGATAAATTTGTCTGCGTACGAAAGATATCCCATGCCAACTAGAGCTGTTCACGCTGCATTTGTCGGGTTATGGATGATTCGGTGGATTTGTCGGTTTTAGAAACATAGAATATGAACTTCCTGCCTGCATTTGTCGGGTTTTGCATGATCGTCCACTTTTCTTCGGGCCATTACAGCCGCATTTGTCGATGTTTGCTGAATATTTTGTCGTTACGTGATGAAACACATCTTGATATAAGAACATATTTCCACCCTTAACTCATTTTTTTTGGAAATTGGATTTGTCGGGTTTTGGAAGAAGGTGCCTCATATACTCTGTAAATTCATCGAATAAGTGGTTGAAAACATATTCATCCTGGCGAGAACAGAGTGATTCTATATGTCAGAAACGTAGCCACAGTTATTCAGTGTTATGTTTCGTGTGTTTACGAAGGCGTACTTTGGATAGGTGCTATTTCAGATATATCCTCTGAATTTGGAGATTACCAAAAATAAAGATGCTCCATCCAAGTGGTTGTGCCCAAGTATATCGATGGCCTGAACCGGAGGATACCTGCTGGGTCTCGGCTGATGACATTTTGTCTCTTGTGCACAGTGTGTTCGATGCATTAGTCGGAGCCTACAAACTTAGTCAGGATGAGGCAAAAAAAAAATGCGAGCCTTGTTTTCTGGACGACAACCACTGTGACGATGAATGCAGGTTGTTGCATATCAGGGCATCATAACTTTTCATGAAGAGATCCATATACATTAATTATGGTGCGGTGCGCACAATACAATACTTTCCAATTTGGCCATTTTGTTACAGATTGTTTGACAGTAACTGCAGCATTAATGTTATTTTACTCAACAGTATTTAATTAGTCACATGACTTTCACATTTCAGTTGTCACAATCTTGACTTATGTGTATAATATAGTCCTAGGTGGGCGAAAGCTACAAGTAAAACGTATTAACATGTATTATAAAGTAATTATTATTAAGTAATCAGACAGCTGTCAGCTTCCGAGCAGGAAGGTCGTGTGGGGTTGGGGCTGTACACGTGCGCTAGAAGGGCCGGATAAGTTTCCCCAGTTTACTGGCACTAGTGTCTACCTGGTACTAGTGTGCACCCATCTACGAGTGGGGACCGCAACACTCTCGCAAATCGGTGAGTTGCTGGACGCTTTCAAGGCGGACTTTCTGTCCAGGATGGACGCTGCCATGCTGAATCTGCGTGCCTCCATGGAGGAATCCAACCGTCAAATTTTGGAGCAATTGGAGGGTCAAAAGGAGGCAACGAAAATCCTGCGGGCAGAAAACGACCAGCTGTGGACCGAAAACACGCAGCTAAAGTCACGTATGGAGACACTAGAAAATCAATCCCGTAGAAACAACGTCATACTTCGGGGGGTGCAGGAACGTGAGGGCGAAACCTGGGCGGATGCCGAAAGCCTTTTCCGCAAAACAGTGTCGGACTATCGACTACACTCGGCGCCCGGTCAGATTGAGATCCAACGAGCGCACCGACTGGGTCCCAGGCAACAGGGACGAAACCGCCCCATTATTGCTGCACTCCTACGCTTCAAGGATAAAGACGAGATAATCTCCAATGGAAGGAACCTCAAGGACTCTACGATTAGTCTGGCGGAGGACTTTTCGTCATTGACACGAGACAAGAGGCGACAGCTGACACCCTACCTAAAGGAAGCCAAGATGAAGGGCAACAAAGCACGACTCAGGGTGGACAAGCTGATTGTGAACGGGACGCAATATGAATTGACGGAGGACGGCCGCGACATCCAGATGTCCTACCGCAACTACGGGAGGCAGTTCACGGATCGCAGCTCTGACGTCACCGAGGCGGCTCCGTATGGAAAAAGGCCTCCACAATCCCCGATGAATGTGGACAACACAGCAAAGAAACCAGATACAACGAATACCAGCCCACAGCAACAACATGAAGCTGGAGATGACCATGACCTCGTGCATGATCAAGCGGCTGCCGACCTGAGTGAACCGCCCATTGACGACGGGGAAGATTTCGTCGAGAACCAGGCGCAGTCGCACACGCTGCCCGTTGCAGCCAAGCTAAGTAAATTTAAGCGTAACCAGCCGAAAGGGAAAGAGCCCCAGCAAGCTCCTGAGAACTAACAACTAAAATGTGTCAGTGACTCTCAGATACTCTCAACAAGTTCGCAGATAGCTTGTTGGAATATCGCGGGTACCTCGATTTTTGATCGAGCTTCTGATATTCTCAACGGGCAATCAAACTGTATAGTGCTAGGTCTGTTGGAAACATGGTGCGCGATACCTGTGTCACTACCTTCCCTCGAGTGTCGATATTCTTTTTTTCAAATTCCGGCAGTGAAACTACACAAAGTTGGCCGGCCGGCAGGCGGAATGGTGTTACTAATTGCAAAAGCATGGGCTACCACTGTGGTGCGGTCCTCTGAGTGGTTTATTGCAGTCAAATTGAGTCTCGGTACTGTTTCCTTTGTGGTTATTCTTGTCTATTGTGTGCCAAGTGGCGATTTTGCTGACATGCTGAATGAACTTGCTTTGATGATCAATGATGTGTATGATGATGGTGACCCTGTTTTGCTGATGGGCGACTTTAACGCCCGGCTGGGCAATTATTTCTCTCAGATCAACCCTAGCATTAGTGGCCCCAACCAGTTGCTGGTTAGGGCATCCAGAGACAGTGTATTAAACCGCAGGGGCAAACTTTTTTGGAACTTTGCGTAGGATTTATCTCTTACGATAGTAAATGGTACCACCAGGTCAGATGCGAAAGGGGAATACACGTTCGTTTCACACCAAGGCTGTTCAGCAATTGACGTCATTGGAGTGTCCGAGTTGGCGTATAGCTGAACTCAGGACTTCCAAGTTCTAAATCAAATTGGATCCGACCATTTCCCAGTAGTCTTGTCCCTCACCCTTCCCATCTACCACGTTGCGGCGTATCGATCTACTCCTATAATGAAACTAACTCCTACTTGGTCGCCGCTTGACCATCTGGCAGACAAAATAGAGGAATGGGACTTATTGGAACTTCCTAACCAGATGACCCCGGGCAATGACATTCAGGCGACATTGGATAGTTCGGCGATATCTTTCCAAGAAAACGCACAGGCTCTTTTGCGTGACCAAGGCTTACTCTACGAATTTAGACCACCCAGCCCTAATAACATTCGAATAAACACAGCAAGATGGTACGACTCGGAACTTAGGTATAGGAAAAAACAGGTGCTTGCCAAATTAGAACTATGGCGGAAACAGCCGTCGCCGCAACTTCGCTGGAATATAGGTCAATGAATTCAGAATACAAAAACCTAAAGAAAGCTAAAGCAAAACGATATACAGCTGAAAGGCTGAAATTATTAACAGAGACAAAGGAGGCCAAAACTTTTTGGCGCATAATCAAGGAAACCGAGAGCAATAGGAACCGTGCCTCCATACCAGATGGGAATTGGTGGGAATACATAAACGCGGCTTTCGGTTCAGGTTGCTGATTCGACATGCCCTTGGAGCCAAGGCCGACGTGTAATACGAGATCGGACTTAATCCTTCTGAAATATATTTCTCAGGACGAGTTATTGGCACAAATCAAGAAGTTGAACGGCAATAAATCAGTGGGACCCGACTTCGTATCAAATTCATTCCTAAAGATTGAATCGAAACCGTTGGTTGACTACTTGCTGGGTCTTTTCAATATGTGCCTTGACACGGCTTCGGTCCCCTCAAATTGGCCTAAAGCTCATGTGATACCGATTTACAAAAAAGGTGATCCGGATTTGCCTGCAAACTATCGACCAATAACGTTATTTAACAATATTTTTAAGCTTTACACTTCCGTTCTGGTCAAGAGACTACAAACCTGGCTTGAAACAAATGACACCCTCCCGGACAGCCAAGCGGCCTTTAGGCAGGGGCGTTGCTGCCAGGACCAAATCTATATACTAACTACATTGATACAGTCACGCTTGAGGAGACCGAAAGGGAAACTCTTTGCGCTATTCGTGGACTTATCGCGCGCTTTTGACAGTGTAGATCATGCCGCTTTGTGGAGGCAGTTAATTTCGGTTGGCTTACCTTGGAAATTTGTCACAACTATTAAGGACATATACTCCAAAGTTCGCCTAGTCCCGAAGTGCGCGCAAAGCGAGGAGTTAGCAGTTGCGATAGGGGTCCCGCAGGGCGAACCTCTTTCTCCTACACTATTTAATATCTTCATATCAGACATTGAGGAATACTTTACGAATAATGGCGCTCCAGGGATATCGATAGCTACAAATTGTCCGGACGTGCACCTTCTTGCCTACGCTGATGATCTGGTTCTTTTGTCAGACAATCCAGTATATTTCGAGAAGAACATAACCATTCTTCACAACTACTTTAAAACTAAAAATTTGACGATTAATTTGGGAAAGACGAAGGTAATGGTTTTCTCGAACGCCGGAAGAATGCACAGCCGGACTTTCTATTTGGACGCGGTGCCGCTGCAACAAGTTAAAGAATACACATATTTGGGTGTGCCTTTCTACAACAACGGAAATTTTAAACGTTCCTTGCAGTTCTTCACAGGGAAAGCGAAAGTGGCAATTCACGCGCTCTGGGCCACTCTATTGAAACTCAAGATAAGAGCTCTCAAGATGGCTCTCAGACTCTTCTACTCGAAGATTTTTCCGATACTGACCTACGCGGCGCCGGTCTGGTCCTTGGGCTATTTTGAAGAGTTAGAAGCAATTTATAACCTATATATAAAGAAGTTTTTCGCACTGCCGAAAACTACCGCCGGATATTTTTTGCGACTCGAACTTAACTTAAAACCCATTCGACCGCGTTTGATCAAATTGCTCATACGGTTTCTTCTAAAATTGGGCAGAGCTGGAAGAGACTCGCTGCTTCACAGAGCATTTACGTGCAGCCAAAGAACAGTATCGGGGCACAAGAAGTCAAAATGCTGGATAGAAAGGGCGAGGGTACACCTAGCGGAAGCGGATGCTGCTCTTGAATGCCTCGAGGATACTGATATGGCTGCATCCCTCGCTAAGCTGACCGAAAACTGTCACCGGGACGACTTGCTGAGACTTAACTCAACTACACGATATGTAAACTATCTGGATGCTTGGCAAGACATCCTGAACATACCACCTTATTTGGACGGGTCTTTGCCACTTCCTATATCAAGGCTTATTATCAATATTAAAAATAATTCACCATATATTCGGATAAAAGATCAGACTTTGAACTTAAACAATGATGAATACTGCGAATACTGCAATTTGGATGAGCCTTTCACTTTATATCATATAATTTACAGTTGCCCTATATTTGCAACCCCTAGACAAATTTTCCTAAATGATTTTCCGTCGGCCCCTGGTTTTAATTTAGTTCGAATGACCAATAACCTGACTCGCGAGGATCACTACAGCCTTTTTAACTTCACCTCGAATGTGCTCAGAAGAGTAACATTCTGTGCATATTGAAGAAACGAGCAGTGAAATTCTTTTCCGCTTTCGCATGCGACATGCCGCTTCCCCAATTTCTTGGGCCCAGGTTATATACTGTATTTGTGAACTCTACAAGTGTTTTGGCCTTGTTTACCTGCTTTTTGTTAACTGATAACCCACACAGGCACCTCATGCTTCTTTCCTCGCCCCACCCTCCTTGAAATTAAGTTTGTATGGATGTCTCCCCCTAATGGCTTATGCCCAACGGGGTAAATTAAATATTTTTAAAAAAAATTATTAAGTAATCATATTGCTGTGCTTGTACTATTGGGATGTCGATCGAAGCAATTACATAAAAAGTGAGTTCCTACGCAATGGTTGTACTGGGGACCCAACTGCAGCCGCGGCCACCCCCGCACCATCGCAGCGGGGGCAGAGGCAATTAGTTTCTGTAACTAGCTTCTGTGCAATGGTTGTACTGCTGCAGGAGGTTTTGCTTTTGATATGGTTCTTTGGTTGACTTAAAAATTGCAAGTGTTTCGGGTTTAGAGGTCTGATTTAAACGTGATCTCTCCGGAGACGTTATAGAGACAAAGTTCTGCCGACTATTATGAAAATCCTACTCAATGTTATGTTTCAAATTTTGTCTACTGACAAAGGTATCAATTTCCACTAGGGATTTTTGTCATAAGGGTATTGAATGAATATGTTAGAATTTTTTTGGATTTTTATCAGAGGTCATGCAAGATGGCCACTTTGCAGGAGACGTGAGTGGGGAAGGAGAAGGATCCTTCTCCTTCCCATTCATCCGAAGCGTAATCCATTCATGTCATCCACAACAACAAGCTATTCTCTGCGCTGTTATAACCTTCGGGCCAAGAAGTAGCTGTAGCTATTTCCACCCCGCCCTCGCCACCCCCTCCACCTCGTCCACCCCAGACACCGCCTGAACCATCTGACAACAGCGCGGGAAGGGGTGGGGGCGGGGCTAGAGACAGAGTTATCCAGGCATTCCAGCCTGTTCCAGCTTCGAGACGTTCGAGACCGACACATTTTCAGTGCAGACCAACGCCCGTTTTCGGGACGGGACCGACAGGCATTTTCAGGCTCGGATCGACACACATTTCCCGCCCCGACCAACAGACATTCGCATGCGCCACGCCCGTTTCCGCCTAGACCGACGCACTTTTACAAGAAAGAATATTTTCCCCTTTTTAGCGCCATAAGGTGGGACGCATCTTTCACCCGTCGGCGCGTCGGGATTCTTCTTCCCTGCTGGACCCCCTCTCTCGTCCTGTCTTTGCGCCTTGCTACCCGCCGTGAGTCCACACTGCAACTCAGAGTGAGACAGCTGCAGGACACTTCTTTATATTGTTAGCCTCCTCTTGTGGTTTGCAGGCAGATCAACTGAACGGGTTGGAGGAAAGGAGAGGCCTGCTACTCATAGTTGCTGTGCTAATCTGGTGGCTAGTGTGGACTGGAAGTGACTGGTGAGTGTGTGCCCCGAGGAGGTGGCTTACTTCAGGTAATTTGCGCCTGCACCGTTGCTTTATTGACAACCATTGTGGAGTGGCGCAGGACGAGCAAGCCACTCGCTTTGCTCGCTTTTTTCTAGGCCTGTGACCTGGGGTGGTGGAAGCCGTATTTGTAATCCCTTCGGACTTACTGCCACTGATGAGACCATCCCCCAATCATATTCACCACCCCCAGCTGTTCCTCCGTTTTAAAGTGCATTGGCATAACTGTGATTCCGTATTAGAATAAGCCGTTCCAAATTCGACCACAATTTGTGATGAAGAGAATAGTAACAATTATGGTAGGCTGCATTTATCGCAATTTCCTAATTTGGGGTGCAAACTGAGTCACTATATTTCCCCCTAACAGTTGAGTAGAAAACGCCTATCCCCTGCGATAGTCCCATGATACTAAGTAAGTAATTTTTTGGTTCTCTCGCCCATATCTAGCAACACATTCCTAAGCAACCGGCAATAAATTGCATGCATTTTGATCTGATATTTTATGAGCTTAAACTAAAGAAATGTGCTGCCTTCAGCGACGGATTTACAAACCCGTATCTTCCGTATAGGCCTATTCCCCATGCACATCCTCTACTCACATGGACTTGCATACGTGCCTGTATCTAAATCATCAGCGCACTTTCCGAGCAGGTTTTTCCACCTGCTCATGATCCCCCGCTTTATTTTAAACGTCCATGGAACTTCGCAGTGTTTGTATTAGATGATAAAAAACTGGTTTCATTCTCCCCGACCCTTTCTTTTGACGTATTCGGCCTATCCCCGGGTTCAGTTTGAAATTCCGCACCCAATCCTGCTTACCGACTCGTCCTGCCAGGGCCGCTGGGGTCGTGCCAGTAAGGAACTCGTTTTGAAAAAGAAAAAAAAAGTGAGATGCTGTGTTTTACTTTGTTTTGTTCATGTTTTGTTCATGTTTATGAACGTCCACGGAGTCGGCACCACTGATCAACAACAAATTTGGTTATTGCGTCCATGTTCCAATCATCCTCCCTCCCTCCCTCCTACGCCCTTGATGTGTGGTCACCGGGGTTTAGAACACGACCGCCTTGACGTGGTGGAGCTGAGGGGACAGGGTAGGTCGTTGATGGAGCAGCGGGGAGGGGTCATGTTCGAGGTGTTTGCGGAAGAGGCGATGTTAACTCCTCGCCCTCCAACATGCAACTGAGGAGTTCCACCACCCATTGCTCATGCGTAGAGCGGAGGCCAATCGGAAGCTTCAGGGTAACAATATGTCGCAGCAACAATAGACGTAGACCAATTGCAGGGGTGGTGGAAACAAGGATTTTAATATGATATATCAGGGCTATTCAACCAGTTTATGACAAGGTCCAGTATTTACCTTACCTGGGCCATTGGAGGTCTTGACACAGACACACCCCGGTACAGATATGGGTTTTATATGGTACCACAGGGTTCATTTTTGAAAATAGAAATATTTGCAATAGGGGTAGTAGGGCCTATCAAGAGTTCAAGACAGGACATATTAAGCCTTATCGCCCTTTGGCGCGTAGAGGCAGGATCGGGCCCCATTTCATAAGCACAATGTGAACAAGCCGTAAAGGGCGGGGAGGATGCCTGCCGCAGGTGGGAATTTTTTTGGGTTCAAGGTCACACGAGCTTAGGTGAGTGTGAGAGATTTGAATTGGTGTGTATTTGATGAAATTGATAGCATTTCCCCCCCCCAAAATCATGAATTATTAATTTCTAACGCTATTTCAAACTGTCCTGTATGTCGTCGTGGTCCGGACAAAATTGCGGTGCGGTCTGGATCCGGACCACGGTCCGCCAATTGAATAGCCCTGTGATAGATGCTCTGATCCTGCAAAGGACACAACTGACCAGGCACACACCATGTTGGATTGGCTTCTGTGGCGGGCGAGGTATGCGTGCTCAGCCTCTTGCCTATGCATTTAGGAGGTAGTGATACTCTCTTCCTGTGGTGGATGTTTCAAGCCCCAGAGTTCAACAGAATCCTCTCCAGATGCCACGAATGGGCGTCATTTGCGATTTGCTTCACCTGAATACATATTAATTTGCGCTACCTTTCCGTTGTATGCGGGACTGGACTTACTTCCGGTGACTGGTCCGCATTCTTCTCCAGCCTCACTTTTAAGCTGGAGAAACTGGAGTTGGTGAACACCGTTCACTTTAAGGACGAATTCTTGTTGGCCATTACGTCCAACTGTCACCATCTGACTGATCTGACCCTAGAGAGCTGTCCTGGGATCACCATAGACGGACTGATAGACCTAGTCACTCACTGCAGGTCACTCCGATCCCTGACGGTCAACTATTGCTTTCACATCGAGGAAGGCGTTTCCTTCCGCAAGTTGCACACATGCAATACCGGTCTCCACATTCAATTGAATCAGTTGTGCTAGCGATGAACTTTTCATTATGATGCGGTGCACACAATGTAACATACTATTCTGGGGGGGAAAAAAAAATTCGAACCGAAATTCATCTCAATTTTTTGCGGTGCAGTGCACATGATGTAATATGTGAAGCTGTACATAACATACTAGACCGCTTGAAAAGAACGAGCCAAAGTTCGTCATTTTATAGAGCGATATTTTTCCATATATGCCGGAACTATGAAGCCTCAACAAGACCGGTATTTTATGTTTTATTAATAATATTCCTAGTACTTTATAAATCACTATTTTGTTTATTAAAAGTATATTTTTGTGTCATTGATAGAGCCATATTTTCATACAAGATAATATGACAGCGAACAGCAGCGTTTCTGGAATGAACCATTTTTCCAATATTAAAGGTGCGTTTACATGGTGAGTGATATGATCCTGCAATGTTGCCGAGCGATGAATCCAATTGTTTGGAGCGAAAGTAACAGTCATGATAACAATATAGATTTTCACCCCAAACTCGGCGATGACATTGCGCTCTCAGATCATTCGCATGTAAACCGTCACCTGGGAGCATATACTAGTATATGTAGTATATGTAGAACGGTATATGCTCCCTGTCTCTACTGTCTGATTTATTTCACTCCCAACAGACATCACCAAGCCCCCGCCTTCAGAAGGCGTGGGCTTGGTGATGGCCTGTGCGAAGGGTTGCTTCAAGACCATATAGGTACAGTCCATGGAAGGGTGGACAGGTGGAGAAGGAGAATCTCCTTCTCCACCTGTCCACCCTTCCATGGACTCAAATTGTTTTGGACACTTTATCCTGGTCTTGAAGCAACCCTTTGCACAGGCCCCATGGTGAAGAGGTGTGTGTGTCTGAAGGGTTGCTTCAAAACCATGATAAAGGGGCCAAAACAATTTGAGCCCCATAGTACTTGTTACCACTCACACAAGTGGTATCACAAACATGGTGATCTCTGTGTGATAGTCATTTTTGGTAACGAACCTGAGACATCTGGAAACGTTGGTTCGTTACCGGAAATAGCAAAAAATTCTCTTACGCACCCTATACCAATGATTTGGTCGTCACACTTGCAGACTTCCGTGGGAGTGATGCACAAAAGCAGTGTGCAAAGATTCAGCCCAATCTGGCCCAATACAACACCTTCATGTATTTATTTGGACGGTAACGACGAACCAGCGCATCCACCTTGCTGTCGAGCGCACTCACTCGCTCCGATCTCGGCTTCCATCAGCTCACGACAGCGACATCCACAGTAGTCCAGAATCGTGAAAATGCGATTGTAAATAATAGCGTCTTAATTAAACTGCTCTTGAAGTATGTAAGAATTAGGTTTGGAATGTTTTTTTGGGTCCCTGATTTATATTTTGAGGCTACTGCTAACCCAGGCCTACAAAATGTATCGAAAGCTTTGCTTCTCATTGGGGAGGTGTAGGAAGAGGGTCAATAAGCAAGACGGGGTGGAATTTTCGCCCCACTGCTAGTTACTGCTAAGGTATAGCAGTCCCAGTGCCAACACTTGTAGGCTACTGCTAAGTTAGCAGTAACTAACAGTGAGACGAAAATTCGACTCTCAGGGACATTAGTTCGTCGCTAATATGACAAGGACGAATTCAACATTTTTTTCTTCTTCCAATATGGAGTTATGGTCACTGCCAGCACCGTCAAGTGTTGCGTCGCATTTTGACAAAACGGGAAACTCATATATGGGACAAGACACTGACGTCAGAGTTGGATCCAGAAATCAAAACGTCATACAGCATCACGAAGAATCTGAATCTTACAAAAAATGACGAATACGATAGAAAGTATTATCATCTCTTCAATACAGAGTAGTCAATGATGTTATTTCCGAGACTACATTTTTCAATGGAGATGTCCGTCAGAGCCAGCCCCTGGACACCGCTGGACACTTATACTACATTCTGATCTTATCGCCTCCCGGGGCGTTTTGCAGGAGGTGCTCAACTGAGAGCGCCATGAGAC
The DNA here is from genome assembly GCA_000934665.2 of Catajapyx aquilonaris. Lineage (NCBI taxonomy): Eukaryota > Metazoa > Arthropoda > Diplura > Dicellurata > Japygidae > Catajapyx > Catajapyx aquilonaris. Next base: position 20,503 of record JYFJ02005675.1, read on the forward strand.
CTTTCAGAGCACTGGTATGTGGCGACCCTACCGGACTACGCTGAACTTTATAGGTACAAAAGGGAAGCGCTATGCGGGCCCAACATGGCATCGGCGACCATGGTGGGTCCCCCAATGCAGCCCTTCCCTTTTGTACCTATAAGTTCGGCGTAGTCCGGTAGGGTCGCCACATACCAGTGCTCTGAAAGGTCTCATGGGTCATGGCGCCCTCAGGTGAGCACCTCATGCAAAACGCCCCGGCATGGGGTAGGTGGGGTGGGAGTGACCAGACCTGAGTATTCTAAGATCATGGTCAGAGCTCTACTTGTTCAGAGTGACTTGTTCCCCACTGTAACTCGCATTACAGTACAAATTCGTGAAAATAATCCATGCCGATCATCTGCCTTGTTCAGAGCAGCGTCACTTTCTTCATCCTGTAGGCTACAAGTCGGGTAGGGGTAGGCCTATCGAGTGAAATAAGTTCTGAGCCCCTTATCCTGAAAGGATTTTTTGCTTGAAGTAAACTTTACTCAAAGCCAAACTTCTCGAGGAAGGAACTTTGGAAAGAATAAGGGTATACTGTTCATGACGACTCTTTTAGCGGTGGGTACCTTGAAATTCAGTCAGGAGGCGACTGACCCCAGGACCCAACTAACGAATCCCTGGGAACCTGAAAGAGACCACAAGGTATGCGGTAAGGACACCAGAAAGCACGTCTACTACTCATTTACGGGTGCATATCCCCATCTAAGGGCTTCAGTTGCAATCAAATCTGGCGCTGCTCTCTGGTCTCAGAATGCCCGATTCGAGATTTTTAGTGTCGGTTTCAGTGACAGCATATACTCGCATATTATAACTGATCTAAACGATACCTCACATGCCACCCATTAGGCGAAAATACCATTAGACATAGCCCAGTATGGTAATTTCAAAACGGCGGTCATAGGTCACATAACTAAACTAGTGACCTTATGACCTCCTGCATGTTACCTATCGTCTTAGCGGGCATCTTAGAGACCTCGAATTGTGCGGAAAGGACACCAAAATTGCCATGGAGAGGCAATTTGGAATTTTCTAAAAAAAATATGACCTTTTTTCCAAAATGGACACTATTTTGACCCCACAAGGTCAAGGGTCAGGGTGCTGCGGGTCAAATTGATCGTCTTACTCTATGGAACGTATATGTGCAAACTGGCTTGCTTTCTGCAAGAATTTGCAGCATTTTACCGTTTTTCCAAGTGTACCGCTTATATACCAGCACAATGGCACCGCGCTATCAAATATTTTGAGTTTCTTAACAGATGATCGCACAAATATGCCAGGGATATCGTTGTAAAGATGAGAATGTGCGGATAACAAAGCTCCGTGTGAAACAGAACCTTCGGTTTAAATTATTCCGAATAAAAAAATCTAAAGTTACTGGACTACGACTGTAACCAATGAGAATATGCATAAACGTAGGGGTAAGCTCCAGTGGCTGCTGTGCTGATTAGCACACACCCGAGCACACACAACGGGACACACATTGATGGATCTATTCACACAACAAATCAATAAAAAATGTTGATTTAAAATATTCAGTTATTTTGGTAGAATATTAGAAGATTGTAAAACTTTCCACTTATTGCAAGCAATCTATAATATTAAATTCACACGTTGTTTGACCGAGCTCTCTGATTGGTCCGCCGCATATTGTTGTTACCGCCGCTTCCTATAGCCTCTGATCCACGCATGCGCCATGGGGTGTAAACTACGTCTCTACCTGGCTGGACTCTGTCCCAGTCTTCGTGGCAATATTTGCTTGTGAAATTGCGGCGCATACCGTGCATCGCATTTTTTTTTTTTTTAAAAAAAAGAGACCTGTAGTGTCCTGGCAACTAGGTTGTGTTGTCTGTTGCCCTTGTTACCAGGACACTGACGTTGTTGATTTGAATGGAATGTTAGTTCTTGTTCGATCGTCCTCCTGGACGGATGTGTTGTTATTCGAGTCCCGAATAGAGTGCCATAGTGGCTCGTAAACCTTGCCCGTGTGTTCCTGAGTTATTATTTTGTGGTGTCTCTGACGGATTCATCGTGGGGCACTACAGACCGAAAAATGCAGCAAGGTCACATTTTTGCAAGTGTACGATGATAATGAATTTTGTGGTTTTGAATTTACCATCATCAAGTAGTAGTGGTAGTCGTTGTCTAGTAGTAGTAGTAGTTGTTGTTGTTGTAGTGGTAGTAATACAGTAGTAATAATCACATGCACATATCATCATTCCCTCGTTATTTTCTGGCACTCATCTTCTGGGTTATGCTGTGATGGATGATGATGATGATGATGATGATGATGATGATGATAACCTATTACATCACCCAGAAAATGCCAGCAAGTAAAGAGTTAAAGCTTTATTATCATCATCATTATTGTCATTGTCATCATCATTATGGAACAGACCAATCGCAATAAATGTAATTCAAACCTGTTTATTATGTAAATGTGTTATTAATATTAATGCTATGTAAATATGTTGCATTTTATTAACTCGTTCAAATGGCTTTTTAACACTTCTCATCCTATTAATATATGTAATGACTAATGAATAACAGCTTTGTTGGTTAATAATGATGATGATGATGATGATGATGATGATGATGATACATAATATATTGTATATTATTATTGTTATTGGGAAAATACTATGAAGAAGAAGAATAATAATAATAATAATAATAATAATAATAATAATAATAATAATAAAAACAACAACAACAACAAGAATGATAATGATAATTTTAAGGGCGACAGCCCTTAAGTAAGACCGTAGCATAGATTTCAACAATGTTTCAACAATGAATTTTTCCTACTTGTTGCTCTTGTTCTTGTTCTTGTTACGTTTTTTTTATTCGCCCTAACTCAAGTTCTGCTGTAGGTAGAGCTTCCAAATTTTGAACACAGATCCCCACCGTCGTGACTTGATTTCCTACCATTTACACTTTTACTTAATTCCTCT
>JYFJ02005676.1:0-23439 GCA_000934665.2 Catajapyx aquilonaris
TCCTCTGGGATGTGCAAACTGCAGGCCTCCCAAAATCCCGTCTCGAATATTCCGGGAGAGAGAGAGCTCCCCCGGAAGAAAAAAAAAACGCTCTGGAGTATTAACGGGAGCAGATGCTCTGGAGTGCACAATTGAAGCGATGCTTGGTTCGTTCTGTCCCCTGGAATTACCCCAGGGTTTGTCTCCACATCTGGAGGCAATTCCCCACCAATGGGCGTCCTTCACCCACATTTTCCAGAGATATGCGGGTCACATAGTTTCTGGAAAAAAAAGAAAGCAAAATAATAATAATAATAATAACAATAAATAAATAAGCAAACAAACAAAATAAAACTGGACATAATATTATATACTAACTCATCTTGATTGTAGGTGCTGTTCTTTCGTGGGCAAGCGCGGCAATGGTCCTCAGGCCATTTCGATTGGGAAGAACTGCGACAAGTTTGGGATCGTGGTCCATGAGCTGGGTCACGTGGTTGGATTCTGGCACGAGCATACCCGTCCGGATAGGGACAATCACGTGCAGATAATCAGGGAGAACATAATGCAAAGTGAGTTGACCCGTCTCTGTGGTTGATTTTGCTTTATGATTACACACGTGTCGTGTGTGACTCCAGATAATGTTGGTTCAGGCTCTCCTAAATTATCCTGGACGCCCTTTGCCTCCCCCTTCTCGTTTTCTCTTGGGAAGGCCAGGAGTACAACTTCAACAAGCTTACGGAGGACGAAGTCAATTCCCTTGGACTTCCATATGACTTCGACTCCATCATGCACTACTCCAGAAACACCTTCTCCAAAGTGAGTTCAATTTCGATCTCAACAAATATGCCTAGAATCACATACGTACGGGACCCTTAATGTCAGATAATTAGTCACTACATTTGCTAATTTGCTCATATAAAATAAAATCAGGCATGTATGGGTTAATAATGGCAACCCTCTATATTGCTATTTTAATAAATCAATTGTGAAATTATTTAAAAAAAATCATCTCTAATTAGGGCACATTCCTGGATACAATCCTTCCTCAAGAGGATCCCAGTTCCAAGAGACGTCCTGAGATTGGACAAAGGATAAGGCTTAGCGAAGGGGACATTGCACAAACAAACCTGCTGTACAAGTGTCCAAGTAAGTGTTGGCCGCAAAAAGATTTGCCGATAATTTGTCAATAACTTTTTTTTTTGTCCTTTTCTGCCATAGAGTGTGGTCGTACTTATCAGGAGAGCACGGCTGTGATTCTGTCTCCTGGTTTTGCCAACTCTAGTGGAAAATTCAATGAGGTTGAAAGGTGCGAGTGGCGGATAACGGCCACTCACGGTGAGAGAATTGTGCTCAACCTCACTGAAATGGATATTTACAAGTCTGAAGGATGCAAGTCAGACTACCTGGAGATACGGGATGGATATTGGCACAAGTCACCTCTCCTGGGTAAGACATCATTTCATACCGGTCGTGCCGTGTTATTTAGAAATGGTAACGACGTTTGGTTTGGCTCGTGGATAAGGTCAGGCAGTGGCCATGGAGGTTACATTCCTGAAATTTTAAAACATATCATGAAACTTGCACGGTAACATATGGCACAATAATTAATGACACATTTCACTTTCGTGATCCACATAACAGGTGCTCATTTGCATTAATTTGAATCAAATTACTGTAACAGCTATTGTAGTAATTACAAGCTCATTGCTTTCAGAGGAGGTGCTTTAGGTTAACATTATTACATGAATAGAAATAACACATTTTAAAACCGAAATCAATACTGATATTGACCTTCTCTCGACAGCTCACTTCTGCGGGAATGGCCGTGTGAACGAACCAATTGTGTCCACAGGCAGCCGAATGCTCTTGTCCTATGTTAGTTCTAATACGCGAAGTTACAAGGGATTCAAAGCCAGCTATGAAGGTAATCAAATATCATTGCACCTTACCCTGCCCCAAAACTAACTGAACTTCTGTGCAGCTGTTTGCGGCGGTGAACTGGAAATGGAGAACGGGGACCTAGAATCTCCCAACTTCCCGGATGACTACCTCCCGAGCAAGGAGTGCATATGGAAGATCACGGTTCCAGAGGGATACCAGGTGGCTCTCAAGTTCCAGTCCTTTGAGATTGAGAACCACGATAATTGCGTTTATGACTATGTGGAGGTACGAGATGGCCACGAGCCAAACAGTCTTCTCTTCGGCACTTTTTGTGGCTACAAGCTCCCAAAGGATGTCCTTTCCACTGGGAATCGACTGTGGGTCAAGTTCGTGTCAGATGGGTCCATCCAGAAAGGAGGATTTTCTGCCTCGTTCATAAAAGGTACAGCACTTTTATAAACGCGATGAAATTCAGTCCCTGACTTTCAACCCTTTCGTAGAGTATGATGAGTGTGCTTTGATTGACCATCACTGTGAGCATATCTGCACCAACACGGCTGGTGGGTACCAGTGCAGCTGCAAGATTGGGTTTGAACTCCACTCCGACGGCAAGCATTGTGAGGATGCCTGCGGAGGTGTATTGGACACCCCAAATGGGACCATCACAAGTCCTTCATTCCCCGACACTTACCCAGGGAGCAAGAACTGCATATGGGAAATCATTGCACCTCCTCAATACCGCATAACCCTCAACTTCACTCACTTCGACCTTGAAGGAAACAATGTAAGAATTATTTACGTCTTCAAGGCAACAAGGGTTCTCGCATACATTTTCTATAACAGTAAAAATTAAAATAAATATGATAGGAATAGTGCGCATTGCCAGACTTTAAGCTAAGTGCCTAATGTTGACATCGAGTATATATGGAAATTCTCCTGGGAAATCTGTATTGCATATTTACTTGCTATATCTGGCACACAATAATTGTTTCCTACCCAATTCCTTCCAGCAAGAATGTGAATATGATAGTGTTGAGATCTACAGCAAGCTTGGCGAAGATGAAATGCGAAAGCATGGCGTGTTTTGCGGCAACCACTTGCCACACGTCATCACCTCTGAGGGAAACAGCCTTAGAATCGAGTTCATTTCTGACAACACGGTTCAGAAGAGCGGATTCGCAGCCATATTTTCAACTGGTGAGCGCAGCAATGTAAAATTTAGGCTACATTTCAAGAGCGATTCAATTATTTGTACGTTACAACCATCTTCATATTTTCAGATATTGATGAATGTGCTGTAAACAATGGTGGCTGCCAGCATGAGTGCCACAACACTATTGGCTCCTTCAAGTGTTCATGCCACAATGGATTTACACTGCATGAGAACGGACGTGACTGCAAAGAAGGTGGATGCAAGTTTGAAATTTCAGACCCCCTTGGGGAACTCTCTAGCCCCAACTACCCCGACTACTACCCTGGGAAGCGAGATTGTGTTTGGCACTTCACCACTACCCCTGGGCACCGAATAAAACTGGCAAGGCCATCTAACAGACAATTCCTCAGCATTTCTTAGCAGACGACATGCATGTCTGATTTCATTACATTTTCTACATTTAGGTCTTCAACGAATTTGAACTTGAGCCTCACCAAGAATGCGCATATGACCACATCGTGATATATGATGGTGGCAACACAGACGCACAAATATTGGGTCGATTCTGCGGGTCGAAAGTCCCCCATCCCATTATTGCCAGCGGAAATGAGATGTACATGGTGTTCAAGTCTGACGCTTCTGTTCAGAGGAAGGGTTTTCTCGGAATTCACACCACAGGTAACAGACTACTAACGCTAATAGCTGAAATTATAACACAAGAACAGGGTCAACACTAAATTTTGTACTCCAATAGTGTGTGGAGGTCGTCTACAAGCATCGCACCAGATGAAGCACCTGTATTCCCACTCGAAGTATGGAGACCAGAATTATGAGAACAAAGAGGACTGTGACTGGATAATTGAGGCTCCTAGTGGTCGTAATGTCATCCTCACTTTCCTAACGTTTGAGTTGGAAGATGAGCAGGAATGTGGATATGATTATGTGGAAGTGTTCGCAGGTTACGATGACTCTGCGCCTATCTTTGGTCGATATTGTGGAAACACTGTGAGTATGACAGCTTTGGATTAAACATGAAACAGGCTTGTAATTTTCAACTTTTGTCTCCAATTGCAGTTACCCCCTGAGATTCTATCAACAACCGAGGCCCTGCTCGTCAGATTCCGTTCAGATGACACCATAGTCAGCAAAGGCTTCTCTGCAGTCTACGTGGCTATCAATTCCCTGGACAGCGACGAACTATCGGGAATTTATTCTGCAGAGAACATTGTCTGACCCTGGCCCTAACCTGCCCTCGTACCCCAAACTTATTTATAATCCACGAATTTAACGGTGTTATATTCCATTACCGACAAACCTGAACTCTCATTCTTATTATAAGATGTCACAAATAATCACAGGGGAAGGGGGGGAGGGGGGACCTTAGGAGCCAGGAATCTAAATGGATGATATTTTTTTCTCCTGCATGTGCGGTGTGGAGAAGGGAAATAAGACAGTATGCATATCATTTGCTCACAAATTTTGGGACTTTTAAGTGGAAGAAAAGAATACATGGACCCCTACGTCATAACTATTGAGTTTAAATGTTGCACAAGATGTTTACCTTCTAACAGGAAGGTGGTGTTAAAAAGGAAGTTATCATAATCCTTATTAATCGTCGGTGTTAACTATTCATCAAGTCCTGAGTGGTCTTAGTGAATGTTTCGTGTGATGTTGCTCACGTGTGTGAATTTTTTGTATGCGAGGTTGAGGATAATTCATCGCCCTCTTGTCTGAATGTCGCTTACCTTGTTAACTAGAATGTGTCATAACTGAGAGTAAACGAGGAAGAAAATAAGTGTAGTCATGTTTCCTTCCCAAATGAAAAACTAGGTGTACTTTTTTGTTTTGCCCCAAATGTGGTGGCAAAATAAAATTTTAACAAGTGGTCCTGTGTGGATTTTTCACCAATATTCTTAAGATGTCTTGTAAAATACTGTTTTAAATAAACTAGTCCTTGTAAAGGTGAAATTTACAGACAAAAAAAAATCTCTGTTAGTTGACAGAGATTACTCCTTTCTTTATTCTTTTTGCGAAGTGTTTACAGTGAAAAAAGTCCCACAAAATAATTTGCTCTACTTTTCTCACCCCAACCTGACCCTTCAAAAAACCCTCTGCTAAGTGGCCATGAATCTCAAAAATATTTCATTCCTCCCATTCCCTTCCCCCCCCCCAACCCCCACCCTGCCCCATCTACCCCCCAAAAAATGCAAAAGTGTAAATTGCGAGTTCATTATCCAACATTAATTCTACAACTGACAGTCCTGAACACATACATCATGAGCTGCGAACTATCTGCTTAAAGTACAAAAAGTGTCCAACAAATTAAGTACAGTAGAAGCACTGAATAATATGAGTGAAAATGTCAAAACTATCCTATCAAGTTATAAAAATTGTGTTAGGAATTATGGGGGAAAAAATCTTAGGCAGTAAAGTGACTTAAGTGGTCCCACACAACACACGGAAAAAAGGCGGTGGTAAAAAAAAAATATGCTGATTTCAGAGATCATGATTAACTGTGGTTACGAAGGAAGCCTGCATGAAATACGGTGTGTGAAATCAACTAAACAGAAAGTTTTGCAGGACTTCACAATCTCATTTAACACTGCAAATGCCACAACAATCTGGGAGTGACACGACAACATCAATTGTGACGGTAAGGACATTATTGTACTTTTTTTTTTTCTTCCAAAGGACTTTAGGGCAACTCACGCATAACAAAAGTTTCATGATCAATTCCTGTTCCGTCCATGATCTTAATTGAAAGCATGATTGAAACATTACCGAATCATAAAGCTTTTGCGCTGCGTTAACGACCCTAGAGTCACACTGTTCCCCTATTCCAATACACATTATCCATGTTAAATTGGGAAACACTGCTTCTCACTCTCTCATTCCTCATTTACATGCAACAATGTAATATAGTCTGAATAATTATGAAATTCTTTCCCTCTAATTAGTAAATTCCATTATACACAAATTCACTGGGAACTTAACGCGAGATTTTTTTTTGTTACAGTCAATGCACGAGTCTGCAATGACTTGCCATGTATGCACATCCTATCAAATTAAGACTATTACCTACTAGAACCTCTTACGGTACTTGCACACATAAATAATGGGCCGAATTTTCGTCCCACTGCTATAGTTACTGCTAACTTAGCAGTACTAGCGTTGGAAATGGTACTGTTAAGTTAGCAGTAACTAGCAGTTGGACTAAAATTCGACCCAATGTCTCTGTGACAAAAATTGCACACAAAAAAATTCACCATAGAAATGTGAATTCACAAATTTTTCACTTGGAATTCGGGTTCCTGCAATATCTCTATCTTTTGTCAGCTACAGGTTTGCTTCCAAATTATTTTCATCGGAGACTTGAGAAGCAAAATTATGGAAATGATTTTTTTTTTTCCAGGCCTCAGGTGCTCAATAAGTGTGCATAATGACTGATAATTCATGTTGATACTTGGCTTTCTCCCGACTGCAATGAAAAAGAAAAGTTCAGTTATTATCTCGTGCCACACTTCACCAAATCTGCACCAATGTTCATAGACGATTTCTTCTCAGTAAATCGTCCCAAAAAAAGTAGTTTCTGAGAGGATCAACCGAGATAAAATGACTTATTAACACTGGTGCAACTGGCACTTAGCTAAATAAGTTTCACTCACTTTCGCCGTTTCCAAAAGCGGGCCGATGATTTTAGACACCACAGACTGAAAGACACAAGCCATAATTAACCAAACTGCTTCGCGTGATCACCTGAGGACTTCAACCAAAAATGACTCTGCATCACAATGTGTGCAAGAACATAAGAGTTGTGAGATGCCAATAAAACACTACCTCTCATAACTGCATACTTAAGTGACCGGAATATGAAAAATAATATTCTATATGCTCATTTCCCATTTGGCAATATCTTGACACATCCACGGGCGTATCTCACTGCATACATATCACCGATAATTTCATAAAGCATTTTTTCATAATTCCAATACATATAAGCAACATAATCTGTGCAGATAAACTTAATCGATGTTTTTAATTTGCTAGCCAAACTTTAATGAGAATTTACAGAAATTTGTACTCACCCTCATCTCCGCGTGATGATAACAGCACAGGCAGCAGTGAGAAGAGACCAGAGCAAAATGCTGGGCTCCACTCGCTGAACCCAACGATGAATAAATTCTAGGGTCTCCCTCAACCAGTCAGAGTACACGGGCACATCCTTGGGGCCGCTCAGAATCCCCATGTTCTTTAGGAAGTCTAGCAGTGGGGGGTGCTCCTTGGAGAAAACAGGCAGGTATTCGCCGACTGTCTCACGATTCCACCACTCCTGCTCATTCCTGCCAAGTTTGACAGAAGCATCATGGTAAGAAATTCCTGATAATTTAGTGAAGTGCATAAGGAGTGGTCAACTTCACCTCTTTGACCAGGGAGTGTAGTGGTAGTGATAGAGCTTTGCCTTGACGTATTTGGGAGGCCTGTTAGGGAAGGGATTGTTCTTCCGGTCCATGAGGGCCAGCACCTCCGGCTGTCCAGTCAGAAGCCGGTACGAGAGGCTGATCAACCAGGGGTTGTAATTGTAGTTATCCAGTGCCGCAAACCACATTTGCCAGTCCAGGCGAGGCTGATGGGGAGCTGCAGAAATAAAAGAATGAGCAATGCCATTGTACAGACCAGTAGATCAAGCACAACCAATTCAAGGGACAAATCTTTCAGAAATGACAATCAATTATCTCGCTTGATTCCAACACCTACATTACAATTAGCCCATCAGAGTTGCTTAGTACTTACCAACAAAAGGTGGTGGTCCAGACACATTGCCAGGCTTGTACGAAAAGTGGTACTCTTTCCATGGTCCCTCCAGCGAGTCACTCCCTTCAAACACAACTTCCGGCCTTCCCCCGACCCCAGTCATCCTTCGGAATAAGCCGTATGAATTTGCAATCGGAAGATGGTCGACCCGCTTGTGCCAACGGTGCAAGGTGGGCCACACCGCTCTGTTGGTGGATTGGTCCAGGACCGTGAATGGGACGAGGCTCAGACCGAAAAGCAGGAGGCAAGCACTCGAGTATATTGTCGTGTGGAGGGTCACTGCTCCTCGCTTCAGGAAGCTGCCCTTGGTGTCCATCAAAGCTGAGGTCAGGGCCTCTGCCAAGGTTCCCGACAGTGACAGCATCCCCATGTATATAGACCACGGGACTGAAGCACCCACAAACTTGTCGAACTCTGCTCGAGAAAAGCCTGCAAGGTTCCAAAGAATCAGAATTACTGAGATGTATTGGCACGCTTGAAATATTCCGTTATCACATCAACTGCCTTAGGCTTACAGGGTCCTAAGTGCAAGTTCGAGTGCCAATTTAATTAAAAACCTCTGAACAGCTCATTTTTACGGTATAGAGTATCATTTTCCAATTATCCTGCAATGCCCATGCAGTTATTAGCCCGAATAATCGGGAGTACAGTGTATTTCAAATATCTCCACTCACTGATTTGTGAATCGATCTTTCCATCTCCAAACTTGAGGGAGAAGAGCGTGGCTGTCCAGTATGCCAGGCCACCAATCAGAAGCAGTTTCAGTGCATGTCTCAGCATCCGGCTTGCCAAGGGAACTGTTTGCTTCTTGCCTGTTGCACACAGAAAATGCAATCAAAACTTAATTACTCTCTGCTGCAAGTCATGGCAGACTAAGAATTTCAGCACTTACTTGGTTTTCCCCTGCCCAAAAATTGGTCATCCACAAGAGACAGGCACAGAACCATTGTCAGGATATTGAAGAAGTTGTAGTTGCCAGACATAATTATCATCACTTGCAACCCAACCTGGAAAACCATTGGTTAATCAGCATAATCCTATTAAATGGCACACAGCTTGATAATGGTGAACTACGGTCAACTTATCAATAATGAACTCAAAAGGACAAAAAAATTTAACTTTTACTACTTGACGTAAATGTATGAATTTCCATCACACCCAACCCACTATGTTCAGCTCTGAAGGTTCGCTTATACCTGTGAAGCAAACGCGAGGATCCTGATTCCTCTAATGGGCACGAAGAAGAGGAAGGGCATTCCAATCTCGATCACATAGAGTCCTACAGTGGTTAGCTTCAGTGCCCACTGGGGAACCTGGTGCAGGTACCACGCCAGAGGAGTGGGGATGCATTGGCTTTCAAAGTGCACCTCCAGGGCAGTGAGACCCCACCAGGTGGGGCATCCACTGCTTAACTTCACCACTCCGGAAGCGAACATCAGGCGGAATAGAAGCCAGCGGATCATCCAGAGGGTAACAGAGTCCTTGGGGGTTGGGGATGACGTGTGAAAAGGGGAGAATGGAGAAACTAGGATCGCCAAGAAACCAGCCTCCAGGAGGAGCATGTCCCTGTCGGAAACAGAATTGAAGCATTAGCATCAGATGACGCCAAACAACTAGTGGTGATGGAAGTTCAAAAAATTGAGAAGGACCACCTGTTGGTCACTTCTGATGTCAATTATACTGGAACAAGGTCCCATCGTAAAATTAATCACAGTGATAAAATAACTCACCACTGGAACCACAGGAACACTTGCCCAACCTGGTAGAGCGAGAAGTACAGGATCCACAAGATGGTCAATGGAACTGCTGTGGCACAACTCTGGGATATCACCCTGTTTCAGAGAAAATCTAATTAATCAGTGTCCTTCAGGTATTCAATGCACAATTGTAGTAATTACTGCACACTAATTCAGTTCTCAAATGAACAGTTTCTAAGACACAAAAGAAAATTCATATCTGCACTATACAGAAAAGTTAGTGCAAAATATGTAATCGCGTAACTGCAATTATTACACACAATACCGGTATCATTACAATGACAAATAACTTCACATTATCATGTGGATCGTTCAATTTCTTTCACTAAAACAGTGCCCTATTATTGGAAGGTTAAAATTGCCAAGTGCTATTGAACAAGGATTCACACCAGATGTGTAACGTTATGCACAGTATTAATACAGTAAAACCTCGATATAACGCTTTCCAGCTTTTAACGCCCCCTTGATCATTTCCATAAGGTAAATTTTCCTGCATATAACGCTACTTTTGGGTGGTCCCTTGAAAAGCGTCATACTGTAACGTTTTACTGTAAGTGCCTCACTTTCATGTAAGTCGCACTCACCCAAGGAATGACATAACAATTCCAGTAATGCAAATAAGCTGCATCATCAACTCAGCATTAATTCCAAGTGGTTCAGCATAACACACCAAGGTGGGTTTCTCCGAGAAACATTCATCAGCCGTCTTCTCCCGCAAATGCAGCATTGCACGCACCGGCAAAATTCCATCCGTGCCATAGAGACCTGTAAAAAATTAAAGTTATTAACTTATTTCTTTATGTAAGAAATGCAATGTTACCCTTAAAAACATATTTTATCCCACGAAAACTGGTTCTGGCAAAACCTTACGCCTGATTAGGCTGCATTTTTCATATTACTTATAAATGCAGATTGAATCCACAGTAAGCAAGCACTTCAAGGAAGCAAAATCTACACACAAGCTTCCTGATATTATTTATTGCTAAGGAAATATGAAGTTCCCTTCAGAATATCTGAAGGCTTAAAAATTTGACCCCTTGAATAAATTTAAGACGGAAGTAATAAGTATCACCGGCATAAAAATTCTAAAATGTCCAGGCTGAAAAAGACAGTACTAACCGACACTTTCATGAACATTGATGTTTTCATGGGACTTTACGTTGTCTGAAAATCGACATCTTCCTAATTAAAATTCATTGAAATTGCAATTCATTTTCAGGATATATTTATGGTCTTCCTTGACTAGTAGTTCAATCCGTGACTTGTGCAAATTCACACAATTTATAACTTTGCGAAACAACTATTTGCAATACAGTGAAACCTGGATTCATCATATTTGTCGGGAACCTTGCAAAAAACTATGGATACAGGAGAGTGACAAATGTGAGGGCCTATAAGAAATGACGTATTTGCATGCACGTATTTACAATATCAATAACATACGCAATTTCATTTTCCCCACTGTCAAACCTTCCTTACTAACGCTATTGGGAGAGTAGTAGGGCGTGGCCTGGCATCACTCCGTACCAGGAGGCCACTATCTCAGGCATTACATATAGAACAACAAATATAGCACAAATCCACTTAAGTCCCCAGCTGCCAATTCTATGCCTGGCCACAAGTAACCAGACACTTTAATAAAGCACAAGAAGCCTCTTGGGCATCACATAATTTTCAAAATGACATAACATCGAAACGTTACAAGCGCTGTTACCAAGGGGACAAATACCAAAAAAAAGCGATCCCTGTATTACACCAAGTAACCGCTGCCTATATCAGGAACATGTCGCAAAATTACTGTCCCCCACGTCCTTCATAATAGAAGACCTCAAGGGAAGAATGAAAAATTAATGGCTATGCTGCCGTTCCTTCTATCGCATTACATTGAAGTTTCGCAATAAAGTCATACTGCGTTTGGGCAATTACTTTAATGCTCTTTTATGCTGGTGCTGTATTTTCTATTAAAATATGTTGATAATTATGACAACTGTGATATCCGGTATTTACTGGCCCGACAGTGCATATCGTAATGTTCCTGCACAATTATTGAACACTTCCAAAATAATCCCACAATTTTTGTTTCAATACCTCTGTACGTTGTCACCTGTCAAGTAAAGACGCATAAATTACATTTTTTGGGAGGGGTTAAAGTTTTATACCTGGAATCTGTACGTAGAGAGATGCGAACGCGAAGAGATAGACGGCGCAGAGGCACCGGCAGAACGCGTTGCGGGTACGGCGAAGGTCCGGCATCCTCACCCAGACGGTCGGTTGACCCCCAGAAAATTCGGGACAGAAAATCAGAACGATCGAACGTGTGTTGGTGAGAAAAAGAGAGAGAGAAATAAAAAAAAATGAAGCCGAATAAGACCAGGGGTGCCAGCCGGATCAAGTACGTCCAAGCCGAACCCCAGATTAAAATTAACTGAAGTAAACACCGAATTTATCATTAATAAAATGTGCTTATCATATTTGATACATATTGGTGTTAAATGTAGCCTGTTTTTAATATGGGCGGAGGACTTGCGATTGTGGCGCCGTGAGCGTCGCGGTGGGTGACTTCCGAACTGTCGGATACGGTACCGTAACTGCAAATGGCCACGAGGTAAGTTCAGCTTAAGTTGAATTCACATTTTTAATGAACAACAAGGCCACAAGGGAGACGACAGAATCAGGATAATTGCATGGTACTTACGACTAAATGTGAAAATATTTAAAACTTGGTACTTTACTCCAGGATGGGAGAAACCACGGGAGAAACTCTGCGCACCTCTTACATGTGGTTGCCCATGTGGTTATACATGCAGTTATCAATTATTTTGCAAAATATCTGTGTTTTATAAATTTTCAGTGATCTAAGGAGGATGGCAGAGCGACATCTGTGTTCACAAATTAGTCCTGCAACCTGCGACAGCAACCACAGGATAGCGGAGAAGCGTTCGCACTTAGCCTGTCCGCCTTGGTGCTTTTTGAAGCTGCGGTTCACACCATGTGTTCAGACGAAAATACCTCTAATATGTCACTAAATTTATGGACACCCAACTTCATGCTGACCACACAATCTCGACCACAAGACTCGACCAAGTGGATAGGCTCTTCGTCCAGGATGTGGAAAAGGTGATGAAAGACTTTGTTGGGAAACAAAATTCTGGTTTGCTGAAAAGGGTGAAGAAGTTCAATATGTGGAGCTATTGGTCCTGTGACTCTAAAAAGATAAAAAAGGTGAAAGATGTGATAAAGATTTTGAAGTGGTCAGCCGTAGTAGCTTTGGATGTTTAAGCGATGGATTTTTATGCTGTAGGCTACCATAAATGGAAATAAATCTATCATGATTAAGGGAAAGATGATTACCTTTTTTTGTCTTGTAAGTCTGCCACCTTTTAACCCAAGTAGATGGTAGACTTGAGTAACAAATAATGTAGCCATTTTTTTTACTGGAATTGATTTATGAGGCATCAGCAACGGAGTCTCTCCACTCCGATAAGTTTTTAAAATGCCGAACTGAATTTTTCCTGTCACATAAGGCTTGTGTATCATCCTACGTTATGACTTGAAATCATGTGGCACTTAGCTCATAACTGACTGCTCAAAAAGTAATTTCAACTTATTTAGACTTTAGATGATTGATAAACAACACAAACACACATTATCTTTCAATGGTACATCATACAAAATGTATGAACTCTTTTAACAGTTATTTTTGTAGAGAATCAAGTATATCACTCACATTCAGCAAGTTCACTTTATTTCCTTAGAATTTTGGAAGTTAATTGTGGGGAATAAATATTTTAGCAAGATATGCCATACATGCAAATCTGTTTTCAAGTTGAAAGACGCACTTGCACTTTCATAAAAAGGCAGGCTCATTTCATAACAATGCAGGGGAAACAAAGTGGATTGTAGTATCGGTCCACCAAGAATTGTCGCAAGCACGAACTACAGTTACGAGCACTTCCGGGGGGAGAAGTCAATGGAGAAGTGCTCGTAGACTGTAGTTCATGCACTGCCGCTGCGACAATTCTTGGTGGACTGATAGTACAAGCTGTGATATATCTGCAACATTTTACATATCAGGATAATATATTACACTTTTAGTATTGCTTCAACAAGAGCATGGTACCGATGTCACCATAACAACAATGACTTTCAACAATGCTAAAACAATGAAGAGGCTTGTAATATCAGTACCGTGTTATGGTTGCAGCAATAAATAATCGAACCCTTCAGCACCATTTTAAACTCCAGACTTTACATCATAAGATTTTTCTTGCCCACCCTGAGCAATATTCCAGTAACAAGTATGTATACCCCGGTCCAGATGGCAGTGGCCAAAAATCCGGGCCAGACACCGGGATGAAGTACGCTCCATCCCCTCAGGAGCAGACTCCTGGACGCCTCGGTGGCCCAGGTGGTAGGAAGCCCGAGGCAAAACCACCTCATCCATTGGGACACTCCTTCCAATGGCCATACAGTGCTGCTCAGCAGGATTGTTGGATACATCCACGAGAAAATGAGAGGCACCAGAATGTGTATGTCGGAAGCCAGGAGGGAGAGGACATATCCAGCACACATTCCACACATGGCTTGACAGCAGAGGAGGAGCATGAACCAGAAGAGAGGCAGGTTGATCTCGAAGCCTTGGTACAGGTACATGACCAGGAGCATTCCAACCAGCTGGACACTGAAGATCATGTACTGGACCGCCATCTGAGCCACGAACATCTTCACGTCATTGATTCCTGAAGAAATACATTGGCCGCACTTCATTGGTAGAGTCAGGTGGTTAATTTATTGGCAATATTGCGCATGACAACCAAAATATGAACAGGCTCCTAATTTATTTACATTATGCAAATGGCGACAAGTAAGCTGGACAATATCCTGGTTCATTTTTTGGTAGTTGAGTATTAGCAAGTGTGCCAATGTTACTTATCAAGAAAGAAAGAGGTCTATTACTCTGTATGCAATGGTGAATAATTAATAATGTTATAAGCTTATTACGAAAAGCCACATCACTCTGCGGGCTTGTAACCCAAGTGTGTAACATACCTGCTACAAAAGACCTCTGAATAACGCCATCTTTCTTCTCCAAAACCAACAGGCCCGAAGAGAAACTCATAGACACTGCAAACACAATGCTGAAAATAGCGAAAATACTTCATAATTCAGATTTATGGCACAAAGTGTTTATTCTACCATTTTGCTGTATTATACTCTGTGGTGTATTATCTGACTCTGTTCTCTCCTTCTTGAACTTTGGACTTAAGCAGTGTACAGTACCACGACCCTATACAATCAGCCTACGGTAAGTTAGTAATGCATTACCTGATGAACATTCCAGGTGCCATGAACGATTGGAAAGTGGGTTTGTTGGTACCATATATTGCATCCCCTAAGTCAATCGGAGCCACTCCAAGTACTTCATCGGTTGAACATGACTGCAATACTTGATTTATGAACTCCATGAAGCTTCTTATCACCATGTGTTGAACCACGTATCCAATTTCTTGATCTGTAAGAATGACAAATGAGGCATTATTATGCTCCTTATGATTAATTTTAAGAATATCATGCAATTATTGATTGCTTACTGGTCATATCCATTCTAAGGGTAGTTATAGAGTTGGTTAAGGTTTTGTTGTCTATTTGGGTGCCTTTCGTCAACCTCTCTATGATGTTGCTGGAGTAGTTTTGAGGAAAATACAGCACTCCCCAAGACTCTCCCCTGCTTATTGCTTCAACCGCCTTTGCTTCATTCACGTATGGAATCTACAGAGATAAACCATGTACTGTGCGAAAAAAATTGCTCATATTTGGTCATATTGACAATAAGCAACATGAATGAACAATATGAATACACATAGTAATGTTACTAACCAAATCGATCATGTCATGGTCCAGTTCGTTAAGGTAACGGCAGCTGAGATTCTGGTAGTGACATCCACCGTCATATTGGCAGAACGGATCTGATGGCCACTCGTTGTTGACCAGAGATATTTTCAGCTTCTTCGGATCATTTCCAATGAACATCGAGAACATCCACATTATGGCGGGAGGCAGAATGAAGAAAATCAGGAGTGCTCTGAATATGAAGGCAAAAGTTCATATTTGAGATCAACAAAAATCAAGGCCAATTTATGGCATTTTATTCATTGCTGATTTTTATTATCATACATTAAAGACACAAGGATCCAAACAACTACAAGTACTTACTTGATCATCCTAAATAGACGACTGTAGTTTTTGTAAATGACGGCATTGACGTGATGAAAAAACGACGAAGGCTTGCGACAGCTTGGTATCCCAACTTCCTTTTCATCTTTCTCCTCATATTGTGGCTGAATTTCTTCCGCTTCCAAACAGCTATTGACCTCAGTCTCGTCCTGATCTTTCTCATCCTTGATGCAGAGGGTCAAGAAGACTTTCTCTATGTGTGGACAGTTGTACCTGAGCAGAAGAGAAGTGGGCGAATCCTGCTCCAGCATGTGTCCGTCCCTCATCAGGCCGACCATGTGAGCCAACTTAGCTTCCTCTGTGTCGTGGGTGGTGAACAGTACTGTTGTGTTGTTTTCAGCAGTGATCTTGCGCAGGTAAAACCATATCCTGGAACAAACTTGGAGTGACAATCTGTTTGGTTTCGAGTGTGCCATATGACTCACTTTTGTCGAAGAAGTGGATCCAACCCTACTGTTGGTTCATCCAGCACAAGAAATTCGCCTCCATGAAACAAAGCCACTGCCAGGGACACTCTCCGTCGTTGACCTCCACTGGAAACCGAACCGTTATTAAAACGACCTTTGACCTGGTCATGTCAGTCGTACCTCAATGAATGAATAACTCGAGTTGCTTCCGGAAGTTGCAACAGTCCTACCAGGTACTTAACCCTCGACTTCCTCTCATCCGAAGTCATACCATGTATGAGCCCAAAGTAGACCAGCATTTCCTCGATTGAACAGTCCAGGTACATTCCCAGGTCCTGAGGCATGTAACCTACCCTGATGCCGGGCACAGCTGCCTCGTCGGTACCGGGTGCGTACCCGTACACTCGGACAGTACCGGAGTTCAGCTTCTTCAGACCTAGTATGCATTGCAGGAGAGTGGTTTTACCACAACCACTAGCTCCAAGCAAAGAATAGCTGGGAAAGACAGGGTGTTATAATCGTAATTCATGAATAAAATAAAATAAATATCCTACAGTGACAACATAATGTATTGTATTAAAAATTATGTTGTATGCATATTATGTAGCCTACGATGATGATAAGTAGCCTAAAGGTAAAGTAAGTAAAGTAAAAAAGTACAAAGTAAAAAAGTAAAAGTAAAGTAAAAGTGTACTGCAAGTAAAGTAAAAGTAAAGTAAAAGTGTACTGTAAGTAAAAGGAGAAGTAGTGCCATTATTATTGAGGTCTCTTCACTCTTTGCATAGATACAGATAGAGCTCGCTTAATTATTGCTAATTAAAAAGTTTGATTTCAGGTGCAACCTTCACTATATGATTGGTTTTTGAAATCTGGAAGTATCAGAAAATTCATACTTACATTGTACCTAGTTTGACGGTCATGTTCATGTTGATTAAAACTGGAAACAAACTTTTTCCGGTTCCATACGACTTGTATGCTTTCCGGACACTGACAGCATTAGGCAAATGACTAAGTTCGTCAGGGACGTACATGCCCCTACTTCCCATTGTTTCTTGGAGCTATAAGTAAAATCTATGAGAAAATATAGGCTATATGTTATCTGCGACCTAATTGACAAATACCCTACCTGAGGTGCAAATAATTATGTTAGAAAAATAATATAAACAATTATTATAATAATATTACTTTACCGTAATTTCTGGGCAGAGGCAGAGGTTTATCTAGGCTCACACTGAAAATTACACTGACCAGGGTATATCTGGCCGAGTTTAAACAGCGGCATTGTCCTTGAGCAAAGGTAATTCCTCAAATAATGCATACAAAAAGAGGACGAGGATTCGCATGACTGAAAAGTGCGTTTGATGACCTTGAATGTATGATTGCTAATGTTTTTGCCTCGTGTTTGCAATAATCATGTCTGGTTGAGACAGGCGAATCAGTTGCATGATTGTTCACTGCATCATTCAGTTTAAAGAGCACATTACACAAGTCACGTATCCTCCTTATATTGGTGACTTGGGCAATGCACCACCGTATGTAATATATGGAAAATACTCCGAGTGACTAACTTGTAAGGCAAGGTTGAATAAGTCAAGATATAAATATTATAAGCTTATAACCAATTTTAAACTGATGTTATTCATTATGGGAAACGATTAATCAGTTAATCAATCAAATAATAAGTAACAATAATTTAATTCGATAATCATATAGATCTAATATGTGGCCAAAAGTGTTTTCATTAGGCTTGTGGACTGTACCTTTTATAACACCAGTTTTACACAAAAACTCTTTAGCAACTTTTCTGCAAAAGAGACAAAAAAGGACCTCTGAGGTATAAAGCTCTGCTTTGCGTTAATGAAGTTATAAAATTAGCCAACTGATGAGAGTTATGACTAATGAGGTAGTATTTTTTTATTACTTGGTTGTGTTTTTTCATGTAATGAGAGAATTTCATATGTAGATTTTCACGGTTATTAGTCGACTATTTTTATCCTAGTGACCGCTAGTAAGAGTACTACGTGGGATAGTTGCAAAAGGCAACCCTACGTTTTATAGATGTTTCGAAATAATACGAACAAAAAGTTTAGACAAAATATGACGTGCTTGTTTGGAAAACCAAAATTGCGCATCACACCACTAAAAACTTGAGTTTTACTCGTATTAAATATTTTTTCTCCATAGACATGATGAAATTGATGTTTCATAACATGCATTTAGACTACACTCGCACTGTATAAGGCAGTATCATACGGTAATATAGCAAGTAATAACGAGTAATTAGGATTGAGCAAGGGCGGAATAAAATTTCTACGGATTGGTTAACCCATAACAACGAGTTTCTCTTGATTGTTGCTTTATAAAGTTTTGCTTGAGTGAACAATCCAAAGCTATACGTCATATAGTGACTGTGTCTCGACAGCTTTAAAATATAATAGCAACTCAATTCAGAGTTACATTAGCAGAAATATATTAGACTCGGAAAATCAAAAGCGCCAAAAATCAAAATTATGATAACAGATTATACAGGCTATGAATATTTAAATGCTTTTTTTTTGAAGAAAATTGGGTTTCTGAGTCTATAATTTGTCTGTTGGTTGGCGAAACGAGCATTTCTTGCATAAATGATACCACAACACTCGGCCCTATCGGATGTAGTTATGTAGGCTACTGTACTATATTAACCACACGGCTTCTAGACTTGTTGGAGAGGTATATAACCAACTTGATCTTGCGAGAGCTCACCTTGGAGTGTCCCTTACCAGCAACGATTTCTTCAATCGTGTCTATTGCGTTGTACAGACATGACCAGTGTATACAGTACAGATTGGTTAAGAAATAATTACTGTGAAGATGAGTGTTTTTTTTGGTGATCACATGTTTATTAGTGTGTACTACATGCTCGGGAGTGATTCATCTGAATGATAGAATCTAAACAACTGAGCAGCTCATTGCTCAATTGGTGCACGACATTCTTTCACATAAGTTGCATACCTGCAGTTTGATGCTGACCCACGATTATGTGTTTGCTCTTAAGCTGTTACAAAACCTTCTTTCAACCTCTAGTCACGTCTATCGCCCAGTGTTGTCCTTATCTCCTCCCTTAAAATATACTTTGCCAATACCGCAATTTTTGGGATTTGCACTCCAGGAAATAGACTGGCCCTTGTTTGCTTCAAATGATTACCACAAACACAACCGGTGAAGTGGACCGCCTCAGTTTGTTCGTGGCGACCACTGTTGAAGTACGCATGAGTGAGGATCATGTCTGGACCAGGATGGACCCGGATACAGAGCTATGGTGACCACAAACAGTATGGTCGGAATGACTCGGAAGCTGGCTGTAGAGCCAGATGGTGATAGTTTGCTTCTCTCAACAATATGCTTCTTCTGCCAAAACGGTGGTCCTATGAAGATGCTGCTTGGACCATGCCCGCGGATGTAAAAGTGCAAGTTAAAGCCACCACACCAACAAGAGCATGAGCGTCCTGCTTCTCTCGTGATGAATTTAATAACAACTGATGAGCCTGAGGATTCAATTAATCTTGAGACATTAGACTGATTACAGTGATATATCGCAATGTATATGCTGTGGCAAGACCGTGTTGCGGCATGATAATTATGCAAAACAATGGGAACAGTACATTTTATATAGAAAATATAATTTTTTTTACACACTGCTAAACGCTATATGCAATCACTCGTGGCTGTCATGAACTGTGTAATATATATGCTTCTGTATGTAACAATATGGCAAAGTCAAGGCTTTTTTTCTGACACTTGCGTGCCGCTGGATCCTGTTTGTCTACCTTTACCGACCTTTACATGCTTAGTATTCATCGCAGGGTGGATGATATACGACCTTGCGAAATAGACACTTTATAGGACTTCATCTGGAATGGTGTTCATATAGTAACACGTCTGCACTGTTGGAGCATCGTGACAACAATGGAGAAGTACGATTGCTGCAGTGACTCGTTCTGTGACTTGCTAAATATGCTAAAAGAAGATCCAGGTGACAAGTATGAAAGAAGATATTGAGTTGAAAACGTTGAAAACATACTCCGTCAATATTGGCTAAATTTAAACATCGGACATGTTCCCGCCCTTTTAGCGCGAAATTCATTTTTTTTGCACCTCCAATGCAGTTGATAAGCGTGTTCTCAACGACTCATGCTATCATGCGAACAAAATGCAGATGCGATCAGCAGTCAACGCGAATCATGCAGGTGTATTACGTTGTATGCGGAGCAGACCTTTGTGTCACTCATTTGCCACAATTATTTACCATCCTTCTAACAACAATGAGCATCTGTCTGGGACATATTTGGCACAGTGCCTTTGCACATCACAACCTGCTGGATTTTATACACACCTGAAATATTAGGAAATTGTAAGTATTTATTCACTCTGTTGGGCAGTCTTTTCCGGTCGACACAGCATGACTGTTTTAAGGCTGAAAATGTTGAAAATATGGAATGACTTTTCCTATTATTGTCACACCGCAATCATTTCATTACTGTAGATGCCCTTGCTCGATATCAGTATTCACTTCCTGGTATATTGCTCACAATAAAGATACCATATCGCTATGTAACTACGTTTTGTTCCGGCCAACCATTGCACCGACTGGATACAACCAAGTGTAAAAATGCGATATATTCATTGCATCTTCCTGAAATAATTGACAAAAAAAATAATCATGTAACTTATGGAAGATATGCCTTTTTATTGTTATCCCCCTTGACAAGTTATGCAACAGACTAAGGGTCGTTAGTGTCGAGGCTATCGGCGCGTCAGGACCCGTCACACTTCCAGACGAGTTGGCTCCACTGGAGGGAGAGCTGGTCCCGGAAAAAGGAGGTGGGGGATTCATACGGATGCAGTGCGCAGACCGGATTCATCTAGAGATAACGAACACATCCTCAGAGAGAGTCTCGTAGTACACCATGGATACGCCGGTAGAGAGTGTTGTCACCACTCATGCCAAGCCAAACAGGAACATATTTAAGGTATTGTGGTTGAATTTGGGGTTTCATGTTTCTACACAGAGAGGTCGGGGTGTGGCCATTTGAAATCGATTCTTTCACGCCGCATCGGAATCGCGGGCTTGATTAATGGACCTTACGTAATGGCTCAGCTGATTATACCGGCAAAGGAAATGTCATTACGTTTTTCCCCACCCGCCTTGATGGTTCGATAGTGCCCTTTATGGTGATCCCGGAAATTTTTTGAGAATCTTGTCTGGTTGAAAGTACAGGGTGGTTCACAAGTGCCCAGTTCATATCAGGGGGAATTAATAATAAATAATTATTGAGGGGTCTGAGACAAAAAAAAGTCAACCTAGAAAAACTGGTCGTAGAATGAGCAAAAACTGCAATTTTCACTAGTAAAATCTTGCAGCTTTTTACGTCCATATTATGTTGTCACAGTTCAGCTACATACGCAAATATGTAATTAATATCCAATTGCATTAAATACATAATTGCTGAACTTATTTGTGCTACACTTTACAAAAATGGGCTAGGCTGTTTTTGGTCTCAGGCCGTCAATTTATTAATAAAAGAAATAATTAGAATACCGCACTATGGGGCTATACAAATGACATCTTGGCATCTTTATAATAATAATAATAAAATCATTTAATAATAAATTTTGCTAATGAATCTCATCGTAGCACCAGAGAGCTGGCTGAAACCTTGAGCATATGTGCATATCGATTTGTTATATCAGCTCGCGGGCGTTTATATGACAAAAATTACAGCATCCCGTCTTCACGAGAGCAGTAATAACATACCAATTTGCTAAAGTGACTTCTCTGCTATATTAGTCTGTAGCACGGAAGGGCGTTGTGCCATTATAAAATGCGTGAATGTCAAAAGGTGCGGAGTACGTACTGGGTGGGGCAGAGTACAAATTATTGATGTCGTGCTAATACTCGTACATAATAAACAGCTTGATGGTTACATACATATACATTTACTACGCAATTGTTGTGTATGTGAATATTGGGAGGCGGATTGACCACATTTAGAAAAGAGCTTCAGCAATATGAATCGGTCTGCTGAAATATCCGCAATAAATATTACGGGGTGGACGGAAAGTTTCTCACCTCTTATGAATATACATATATCGCCGGTGCTTCCTTTTTCAGCTTGGAGAACGTGGATCTGGTCTCCGTTTCTATGGAGGGGTTCAAGACTTTTACAAAATTCGAGAACAGTGCAAGGAAGAAGGCAAGCTGTTCGAGGATCCAGCCTTTCCTTGCACGGATAAGTCCATTTTTTACAGCAAGACTCCACAGAAGCCCTTCGTTTGGCAGCGTCCTCACGTGAGTTAAAGAGCTATAAATTAGAAAAAATGTTGATTAATTGCATCGTTCATGTACAGGAGATTGTCGATGATCCCCGCTTGTTTTACGAAGGTGCCAGTCGATTTGACGTCAAGCAAGGTGACCTAGGTACGTTATACCTTTTGGACTGTATGTATAACAAACGACATGCAGACTGTCTCAATGTTAACTCCAAACTGTAGGCGACTGCTGGCTTCTCTCTGCTGTGGCCAATCTGACCATGAATCCAGAACTTTTGGAACACGTGGTGCCAAAAGACCAAAATTTCCAGGATCTATACGCAGGGATATTTCACTTCAGGTATGGAATTACTTATGCCAACGTACTCTGGCCATGAGTAGTAAATAAAACAAACAAATAAACCAAAAAATAGATACTGTAGAATGTAGATAGATAGCTCTATCGAAACATCACAATTATTTTGCAGAATTGGCAGAAATCTTGCCAGAGTGATGACTGCTCCTGGATATGTGTTTGGCTATTAAAATCATTTTTTTGGCATAATATGTGCATCAGGTTCTGGCAGTATGCCCGCTGGGTGGACGTGGTGGTGGACGACCGACTGCCCTCGTGCAATGGTCAACTCCTGTTTATGCACTCAGCAAGCAAGCAGGAGTTCTGGAGTGCCCTTATGGAGAAGGCCTATGCAAAGTGAGACTTTCAGTAATTTTTTGATGGTGACCACATTCTTGTGTGGCTAAAAATTTTTTGGCAGGCTGTTTGGTTCCTACGAGTCCCTGCAGGGAGGTACAGCCTTAGAGGCCATGGAAGACTTCACTGGAGGTGTCACAGAGATGTACAAGCTGTCCGAGGCGCCACCCACCCTCTTCAATATTATGGTCAAGGCTGCTGAGCGAAACT
>KZ539397.1:0-20845 GCA_000934665.2 Catajapyx aquilonaris
ATTCTTGTTCTTGATTAGCCTTTGAATAATTGTGGATGATGAGATACATTGGCGCGGGGCCTTTATGGTCGGGTCGCCGTAACTCTGACACAGGTAGTTGTTTAGTATATGGACTTGAATTGTTGGGTGAATGAATGCAAGTCAGTTATGGGGTGTCCTATCTGGGTGTGACTCGTGTGCACGGATGACAGGGACTAGCGCGACTTTATCCGGATGGAAAGTGATTGAACTTCTTGTCTTTGTCACAGCCGCATTCCTGAACAATCGTCAAGCAAAGGACTTCGCCAGAATAAAATTATTCGGGTATAGTCTACACAAACTATTTGACTCCTCCTCTGACAGACGTTGAGGACGGGGTTTAGGGTCGTCGCATATTGGACCGGAGATGGCGGGGCTTATTTATCCAGAGGACCATAATTATGATTGTGGGGACCAAGAGGATCGGCGAAAGAAGCCCACACTACACTACTTTTTTTTCCAGATGTGCAAGTGTTGTGGTAATTGATCGCCTGTATCATTGAGAGAATAATGGATGCTGAGATTGCTATTGTACTGAAAGGAATAAATATATTAATTTCTAATTGCCAAAAATTCTACCGTGTAAATCCCAGTTCTTTCATGTTACCTGCGTGATTCTTTGGCGAGCTTGTAGCAATTTATTATTTAACAACCTCGGGAAGTGTGCTTTTGAAATGCATATGGCTGTAAATGTTCCCAGAAAAATCTTCTGGTGTGATCTCAAGTGTCGGGTCAGACCATTAGGCTATCTTCCGCAAGTCGTGTCGTTAATCATCAAAAATTATTAAACAGGCATTAATCAGGGTGCACTGACCTTGGCCTATACATCGGATCATTCCGAATTCTCAGGGTCTAGAGCAAAATAATGTACGTATTAATTATTAGGGCATAATTATATACGATGCTACGGAAATGTAAAGTCTTCACTATTCAGCGAGAAGGGGAGAGAAACAAAAGACGAACGATACCTAATCATATCCTCCCCCCCCCCCACCCCACCCCNCCCCCCCCCCGGCCCCATTTTTGACCAGAGTGTCCCACCATTAAAACAGTTACAGGTGGTAATATATTTAATTATATTTAATCTCCAATTCATGTCATTAAATTTTGAATGTCATTAAAATAATTTCACATAAATCTTAATGCGTAAAATCGTAAATAATAAAACAGACTGATAAAAAACGTGATTGAGTATTAAAACCTGTGCAAACACAATTCAATGTGTATAATTTATTATAGATAGCTCAGCAACAACCTGCAGCACTACGAACCAAATGCACTTACTATGTAAGTTAGAAGGTCTCAAATGATGAACATATTATGTCCTCTACATGAAATGATCTGCAGTTCATGTTTTCAAAAAATAGCGATTTTCAATAATTTATTTATAAGCATAATATACAGTATAGCCAAGGCCTATAGCCGATAGCCTCTAATTTGCAACATATTGCCTTACCAAAACTGCTCAAATAGCCTATGTCAAGAAAAAAACAATGCAATGATCTTATGAATCTTATGAATCTTATGGATGTCTTCAAAATAAGGCTCATTATTTTGAAGACACGAATGCAAGTGAAATGAGGAATCCAAACGTAACTAGTGTCATGGGTATTTTTTGACCCCAGAATGATGCACCCCACCGTGATTATAGCTGTTTTTGAGGGCCACGAACTTTTTTTTGTGTGTGTGTGTGTATGCGTGTTTTTTTTTTTTTTTTTTTTTTTTTTTTTTTTTTTTTTAATTGCATGAGAACTAAAGCATGTAGAGGAAAACCTATTTCAGATTTGAAATCAGCGTTGAATAAATACTACGAATAAGGTGAAAAATATCATGTAACAGATTTATTTTTTTTGCCCAGTTTATTATGCAATTACAAACCTCCTGAATGTATACCATACGCATTGATACGAAGAAACTGAATTTGACAAAGAGTGTGGGGTTTTTATTGTATTTAAAAAATTGACGGTCAAAACCACCTGAAATGCAATGAAATATCATTGAACCAAATTGATGTTACTGGTACAAAATTTGGTGAAACGGGCTCAAATCTAATACCCTGATATGCAAAGTAACATGCAAGATTTTCCTCAAATGTTTGAAGTGACCTTGGCCAAAAAAAAAACCCAGGACTATTAACAGTAAAACATGACCATTAAAACTATTAAAACATGCTATATTAGTGTAATAAGAGAATTTCGGGGTCTGCCCAATTAAAAATGAGCATTTCGCAAAATGGATGGTTTGAGAAGGGGCATTTCGCGAAAATGCTCGTTTTTTGCGCTCGTTTTCGGGGTTTGAATTGAATGTATCCTGTAACGATCGTACGAGATGACCAGGTGAATGTACAGTACCTGGCAAGGTACCTGGTCATCGCTGGCAACCCCATCTTGGGAAAATGCCGTGATTGTCATTGCCTCATAATGAAAACCGCCAGGTAATATTGGCACAATTTACAATACCCAGGTAACTTACTGCAATGTCGTGTGTCAGTAGGCTACGTCATAAAAATTCATTTTAGAAAAATATCACAAAATGATAGCATTCTTCATAAGGGCGTCAGTCACAAAGAGAACCGAAGCAGGTTGGCATGGTGGATAAGGCGTCCGACTGCTAATCGGGAGGTCCTGGGTTCGAATCCCGGGGCCGGCAACCTTGACCGTGGTTTTCTGTAGTTTTCCACGGTCTTTCTAGGATAATTCCGGGGTTGCTTCCGTATAATAGGCCACAGCCGCTTCCTTCCTTCCCTATCCTTGGAGGTTGAAAGGCAATGCTGGGCCAACCTCCTTAAATATATCAATTATAAAGTCACAAAGAGATATGTGCCGCAAAAAGAAGAAAAAAGTAGTCTACATAATGTTGAACATAACTGCTTTTCTTTGACTTTTCATGACTTTTTGCCAAATCAATCAATAAGAAAGCTTTTATGTAATAAAATCAGCTTCACAGGTTTTTTGACTAGCCCCTGTAAAAATATTGTATATTTTTGTGACTTACACCCTTTCCCTTGTCAACACCTCATTTGACAAAATAAAAAACTCTCTTAAGTAGGCCTATATTTTGTATATTTTCTATATGGCTTTTTTACTTTTTTTTTTTTGCTTTTTGCTTTTACTTTGCTTTTTACGGCAAGTTAGTACCGTACTTCAACTCATCATAAAACATGTTTGATATCAGTTAAATTTTTAAGATTCAGAGTTTAGTCATTAGTGTGTTAAGTAGGCTACAATAACTTGGTAATTTGCGTATTTCGGTTATCATGAAGTAAAAAGGCAGCATATTCGTTACATGTACAGTACAGTATAGCTTATACCAGGGCCCAGCAGGGCCCAGCAGGGCAGTTGATTCTTTAAAATCTTTCCACAGCCATAATTGGACAGTGTTATGCAATATTGGGTCAACCCACAAAAATGTCAAAATTGAGTTAAACCCAGGAACATACACCCAAAGGATAGTTAACTAGTTATAGTACTTCATTAAGTTAAAATCAAGGTGGCGAAATCTGCATACTTCTGCCATAAATGACCGAAAAGAACACTGAATTAATTTCACAGGCATGACCTTCAAATCCCTTTTTCTCAAAACTGTTCTCATGTGGGTTGACTCATTATTGCATAACACTGTCCCATTGATGTCAAACACTGCATCCGTGGATTATGCTGCAACAAGTGGGACACTTAAGTTGAGCTTGTAGTAAATCAAGCTTGAGACAACACTGCAGATCAATCAGCAGCGTGCTTTTATGATGTGGAAAGATGATGAAGAGAATGAGGAGTCATGGTGACAATTGCAATGCTCCAGGTTTTTACTGTACTGTACTGTACAGTACCAATTGAATGCAAGAAATAAGTGCTTCCACCTTCCCGCTTCCCGGCCAGTGGACCAGCAGAAGCCCGGACCAGGTCCCTTCAGTGCCAGCATCGTTTTAGGCACAGTTTTAAATCAGTAGAAATGTTGCACCTGGCCACCTGGTATACTATACACAGCTGTTCCTACAGGCAAGCATTTCCTCCGAAGTAAAGTTTCTTGCAATACTCAAGACAACAATACCCTTGCTTATTTCAATGATTTTGGCTTAATTATTGAAATAATTGCATGGCAAGTGTAGTTTTGCAACATACTGTATCAATACAATACTGTATGTGAATAATAGGAATCATCCTGCTGGATATTCCACCCTCAAACCACCCTTGCTAAATGGGTCACCTGAAGCACCGGTGGACCCAGTCAGTCACTTCATGAAACAAACATTTACCTGACCCAGGGTAATTTTGCTAGGAATCTAAAATAAATGCTTTAAAAACCACGCACATTTTTTATCATGCTACAAGTACCTACCAGGCATCCACACTTCATCCTCACAATCCCAATGTCAACTGAAAGGCAAATGTCCCAACATAAAAAGACAAGTTATTACATGGAATTGTTTACTGTTGTTAAAATAATTACAATGGTCACTTTCCACATTGCTGATGACAAACATGAGACATGTGAAGGGAAAGATTACAATATCCAATATCCACGTTGAATAAATAGAAACTTGCTGGACCGGGCATTTTTTTGTTCCTGTAGCTGCCTGTACTGTCAGTTTAGTCTCTGCCTTTTAACTTTTCACACATTTCCCATCACGTGTCAAATAATGGCAGAAGTTGGACGTTATTGTCGTGGTGATGATGGCTGAGTGTGTGTTTGTGACTCATTTGGCACTCAACCACGACTGCTTCGCTTTTAAAATTTCCCCCTCTCAGAGAAAAACTGACAGTGGGCTGAGTTATCACGGGAATGGGAGATGATATTGTACACAGGCAAAAACATAAACATAAAAACAGGCAATATCTAATGTGTATCCTAGCAGGGGTAGACAAGGTGGGCAGGAAGGGGACAGGAGGAAATGTGCAACTGAAGCACACATTCACACCATACACGCATCATATACACACACATTTCCCTTACTACACATGCTGTGGATGTGCCAATTGGTGGAGAGGATGGGAGGGGGCAGGGTGAGGCGAGAAGTGGGAGGGTACAATTTTTAAAAATGATGTAATACTGTGTAGCTGTGTTGTGAGCAAGATAACCTACAGAGAAGTCCATTCTTATCAAGAATCCCAGTTTACAGGTACATCAATTAAGCCACAAAAATTCAGTTAGTCTACTTGTGTTACACATTTCTTTTCTTTTTTAACTCTTGTGGGGCAGAAAACAAATAACATTTTTTAAAATTGGTAGTGCTTATACATTGAACTGGGTTAACATTACAGAGAAGCTACTAAATCAGCTGCAAACTACGGCTATATATGTATATTTTTTTTCTCTTGAAGTTGAGGGTATGACCAAGGGGGTATAGGCAGCTGCCAAAAAAAGAGAAAGATCTGGCTCCTTTCTTCCCCAAAAGCGCTAGCCTGCCACTCTTAATCTCTTTTTTTCTTTTAAGTACAAAACCATGGCATGTACAAACAGCTGCACCCACCGTTGGAAATACCTCACCCTCTGTCTGACCTCCATCATGTGAATTTTTTCATCTTCTTCCCCCCCAACCCCCTCTTATGTTTCCCTTATATGATACATATTCACGACACTCAGGAAAGACTAGTTGAAGAGGAGGTTTCATCCTAACCCTCTCTTGCAATATGTTACACATTAATATATGAAACGACCATTTTTTTTTCTTGGAATATGCAAACATTGGTAGTTTTTTTTGTTTGTTTCATTATTTCTTCATCCATGTCTTTCAGTCTGGCCATTTGTGGAAATATCCAACTGCCAAACGTTGAAAACACAGCTGATTGAAACCCAGCCTTGTCCCCGGTTCTTTTGTCTTTAACATCGATATCTGTCAGAGTTTCAAGAGACCGGATTGAACAATTTCAAT
Organism: Catajapyx aquilonaris; assembly: GCA_000934665.2. Taxonomy (NCBI): domain Eukaryota; kingdom Metazoa; phylum Arthropoda; class Diplura; order Dicellurata; family Japygidae; genus Catajapyx; species Catajapyx aquilonaris. The sequence goes on from KZ539397.1 coordinate 5,888, forward strand.
GCCTGTTGAAACTGAAATGTCTGGTATATTAAAATTTTTCTCATATTGTTTCTGAAACGCTGGGGACAGCAATCGGCATACTGGAAGCTGCATACCAACGAGAGAATACAATGTAATGGATTATTAATATAGTAATAATTATTATTATTATCTTCAGCAAAGGCTTCTAGGTTTCAAAAGCAGGCATTGTTTTTGGGTGGAACTTATTAAATTTTTTTTTTTTCCTTTTTTTCACTCACTCTCTTGCTCTCACTGTTCCTAATAGCTCTCCCCCAAATTTTTTGAAGTTTTGGCATCACCTAATCCTTTGCCTCGAAATACTTGTAGGTGGGATTCTCATATCCATTGATCTGCATGTTGGCCACATGTCTTTCTTCTGGTGTGGCTGCCTGATCTACCTCGACAAATCCCTGTAACAGTTGGTTTCAATTAATATTGTGCATCTTAATAGTAGTTGCAGAGTAGGATTGAAGGTACATACCTGGTTTTGCGGGGAGCGGCTGTGGCGCCTCCGAAGCACCACAATTCCTACAATCATGGCTGCCATGAGGGCAATTCCTGCAAATGCCAGTGTGAAATAGATGCTCTTGTTCTCCCTGTGGTACACTTCTCGGTGAACTGAATAGATCTGAAAGACACAGAAATGTAAATACTTTATTTATATCCTTCATTTATAGTTGTATTCATATATTCATATTATTGTTATATTCATTTATAGTTATATTTTATATTACACTGACCCCTCATATCCGGAGTTATTCTATATCAATTGCATATATTTATTACATTTTTTGCACTTATTGGTGATTTGGGGTACGATCTGGGCTTTTAGGGGAGCTAGGCATGGAGAAACTTCTCATTCAAGACTTCTCACACTGGGAGGCTGAACAAATGAAACTTTTCTACGGCAGGTTTGTTTCATGGATGAGGCGACTTTTTATGTACATCATCAAGAACAATGTGTGTGGTGTAATGGTACGAGATATCCTACAGGATAAGATCTCGACAGTAACTCTAGATATGATTGAGCAGGTTAGGTACGAGACGTATATATCGTATTTCTTTATCTTCCGATCGAGAAATGAAGCAAAAATCGAAACAAACTAAGGTGAGAACAAAACTTTCATAACATTTCAAAACTTAAGTCATTAAGATATGTCTACAAGTTTGCGAGTTATAAGGTTTCAAAATCCGCACATTCTGTTTCAATCACCCTGTATTATATTTAAAAGGTGAAACATAGCTTAAGTAGGCCTTCTCTCTCTCTCTCTCTCTCTCCCTCCCTCTCTAACCCATTTAGATAGGTAGATAGGTGCTAGGAGTTGGTGACGACAACTGTAATTTGCTATCTCCATTGGCCCACATATAACCTTTGTGTCTTTGGTACATAGGCAATGCGCATTATAAAACTCTCCATGCATCCGTTTTTATACAATTCTATTAATCTTTTGTGATATAAAAATATATGCATGATTCTTGAAAATACACTTTTGATGATTGATTGTGGATTGATGCATGTGTCACATTATTTTTCCCTCTTTCCAGAAGCCCAGATAACAAGTTTCACTCTTTTGCCAGTCTTTTCTAGCAATCCATGCTAGCCCATGAAAAAAGAAGAGACTGATACACACCATTTCTGTGTGTTCCAATTTTCAGATATATACAACCTGATTACATAATAAGGACTTCCTTATTCATACTCATTTGAGCAAAAAAAAAAAAAAAGGGGGGGGGGGGGGGNGGTAAAAGTAACTTTATGCAATAGAAAATCCTCGTTCTCCCCTAAAACAGATTTAAAAACCTGGGTAGTGGTAACTTGTAACTCATTGGTCCAGAGTCAATACATATTTATACTTTTCTGAACCAGTCCTGACTTTGCAAACAGAGTAATGCACACAAAGTTGTTTCTAACTATGTTGATTGTCTGCCAGTGAATTCCTTGAACCAAAACAAGTGTAACATGTAGAGGTGAAAAATACCGCCAGCTAATAATGACATAAAAACAATATACAGGGTGGGGCAAAAGTCCTGGGCGGATTAAAACAACGCAGCATGGCGTAAGTAACGAACAATTATATTTTTTTTAAATTACACTACACAGAGAAAGATATGCCATTTATGGATCCAGGTCCAAAAAAGACACTTCTTGAAAACAACACCGGATAGATGTCCACCTTTGCGGGCAACACATTATTCCTCCAAACGCTGGACGAAACCCTTCATATAACGTGCTCCAGCATGTCCAGGGGAATGTTTCTCACGGCGTGTCTTATCTGATCCTTAAGATCAGCCAATGACTGAGGAGGTGTGGCAAACACCAAACAAATTAGTCAAATGTTTCCTGGCCGGGTCATTTCAAGATTTGGGGACATTCCATGACCGCCGCGGTCGCCAGATTTGACCATCCCCAACTTCTTCCTGTGGGGGTACCTGAAGAGTTTGGTGTTCGCCACATGTCCTCAGTCATTGGCTGATCTTAAGGATCAGATAAGACACGCCATGAGAAACATTCCCCTGGACATGCTGGAGCGCGTTATGAAGGGTTTCGTCCGGTGCTTGGGGGAATAATGTGTTGCCCGCAAAGGTGGACATCTATTCGGTGTTGTTTTCAAGAAGTGACTTTTTTGGACCTCAATCCATAAATGGCATATCTTTCTCTGTGTACTGTAATTTTTTTTAAATATAATAGTTCATTACTTACGCCATGCTGCGTCGTTTTAATCCGCCCATGACTTTTGCCCTATCATGTACCATGAGTTTCACAATTTAGCTTACAACGATATCAGCACAAATGTTGAAATGTCCTCATGTCCTACCCTTGCATATGTGCCACAAAATTGTCCACGCAGGTTGTGGTGTGTGTCTTTTAAGAGCACCCAATTGTTTGTTTTCTTCTATGTTGTACTAAGGCTACATAAACCTGGGTACCTGATTAGTGCAGGAACCTTGCAGTGGTGCAAGCAGCCCTTACCCAAGTAACCTGAGTATGATGGGTACTCACTGAATCTCGGTGAGACAGATTGCAAATGCTTGTGCATGTTTCACTGTCATAGTGCTACGAGTAAATGCTTAAGAAAACAGTTTGGTGTAAAAATTTCTAGATGAAATGGGCACACTGACTTTGGATTACTCTGCACATGAGTTTTGAACTCAGGCTGTAACTCACAAGTCAGATATTTCTTTACACTTGATCTGGCCAAAAGAATCTAACAGCAGGTGATTGACATGCTAGTTATAACATCCTGTACTTGGTATCATTGACAAGAGTAAGGCATGTTTGGTATACTCTGAAGGAAAGTATACGCACCAATTGCCTCAGAAACTGTTCTGGTGTTATGAAATTATTTCAATTTTTTGTGTGCTGCATTTTCCTGCAACTCTAAATCACATCTTGCATGCAGCAGTTCAGCAATGGAAGGTCTAAAATAATGCGTGTCATAGGCTATGTTTGTTACAAAATACATGGTGTAATGCACTCTTTGATAAATTATCATTCCTGACACCCAGGAACTCACCCTAACACAGTCAGAATCAGTGCAATACACATGGCACAGTAATGGTAAGGCATGCAACTATTCCACCTTTCCACTGTAAGATCCCTGTGTTCAACAAGAATAAAAAGCACAGGTGTCTCACAAGGTTCAAAACATGGCACAATTATGACAAATCACTGCAAACCATGCAGGGGGCACAGTGACGTTGGGAACCTCCCAAAATCTAACAAACTACATGGTTTCAACTGAGAGAGTGACTGATATGAATGTAGTGGTATTTGGATGATTGAGATAGTGGGGTTGTGGGAGAAGAGCTGCCACAGAGTTGTAGCATATGAGAGGTACTATGGGGCTCAAATTGTTTTGGCCACTTTATCCTGGTCTTGAAGCAACCCTTTGCACAGGCCCCACGCTGAGCAGGTGTGTTTGTGTGTGTGTGTGTGTGAAGGGTTGCTTCAAGACCAGGATAAAGTGGCCAAAACAATTTGAACCCCATAGTACAACTTAATAAAACCTTTTCTGCTTCAATTATAAAAATTCAGTTTGAAAAGATTATTCCTTTCACACTCAATGGGCTGAAAGCAAAAAGCATTACCTACAATTTTCAGAAAAAATTAAATGAACTTGATCATATGGGGCATCAAATGTTCTCCCCCTCAAAATATAGTACCCCAGTTTAAAAATAGGTCAAATCAGTTGATTTCATATGTCTCAGCATTCCAATGCTGCACTCCTTTCTAAATTACCACTTAATCACCCTTGTTGGATAGAATGCTTTTTGCATGCAACTTCTTCAATTGCCAAATGCATTCGAGGCACATATTGTAGGCCCTATTCATGTCTGTAGAGTCTGGGCAGTCCATAAAGTGTCAAAATATCTATATTATACAAGCCGTGCTGTTTCTGTTTGTTTATTGTACACCGTTTTTCTACAACTTCCAAACGTGGTAGAAGCCTGAAACTTTGTACACTTATGCTAAGGTATTATAGGAGTGTCCAAAATTACGAAAAGCCATAAAAATCAATGCAGGACTTTCCCAGCAGATGTAGCTGCATGTAGGGTGTGGAAATTTAATGTACTTTGGGAATGTTAGAAAGATTCTAGGCAATCATTTTAAGTATAGATATCATGGGGACATGGGTCTCCACAGTGTAGTTACAAAGATAAATTGGCTATTTATCACATAGTATAGCATGTCCTGGAAGGTTTGCATCTGACCATAAACAGGGTGCAGCTGAAAAGTCCTGCCTGTCTATGTCTTGGCAAGACACTAACTCTGGATCACTGGCCCATCATTTACAGTGTCACATAACACACTGAGCATCCCTTACTAGAAACAAGTATCAAATGCAGAGCACAGCAGATTGATACTCTGTAAATCATGGTTCAGTGATTGGGAGTTGGTGTCCTTGCCAAGACATAGACATGAGACACCTTTCAAGAGTGTGGTGGGACCTTCCAGGGCATGTTACACTACATGATAAATAGCCCATTATCTTGGTAACTATTTAGGCTGTAGAGATCCACAATACCTGTACTTAAAATGATAGCATAAACCCCTCTACCATTCCCCAAAGTGAAGGTAAGTTAAATTTCCAGACCTTGTACAGGGCTTATTCCCATGCCTTGAGCATTTGCCAAGTAGTACAGCACACATTATTATTGTGACTGTGCCAAAGTAGTGACAGTTTTGAGTCCCTGGATTGTCCCCTGTTTCCAAACACATCAACTTCAATCTAGAGGCATCTCTCTCTTTCACTACATAAAGACAGCTACATAGCTTGAGTCCATTTCTGGTATAGAAGGGCAGGGGAGGCCACAGCTGGGGAGATCAGGGCAGAGTCAGGAGAGTAGACCTCCAGTGATAAGACAACAGGTACTAGGGAATAGCCATGGCAAATGCATATTCTGAACTTCGGATTTTCTGCAAATCTACTGAGCATGTAGTGGATGTAATTCATCTGGCACCACATTTTCTATAATAATGGTTTAAGCACCTTCAAGAACACAAACATTTTCAATGAACTCCATTCTGTAACATCAATTATGACATATCAGAGGCAGGCTTCCTGCTAATTGTCAGTAATGTGAACTTTCACTGTACGAGATGTAAATGATTCTGGACCAATCATACCACCAATCAATGTAACTGGTCCCCCAAGTCAATTCACATTCCCGCTGTACCATATTCTGAAGAACCTGAATTTTGATACAATGCTCATCCTGTGAAAGTGGCTCAAAACAGTCAAAACAGCTTCTGGCATACTTTCAAATTACCAGACTCTTTCACAGACATCCATACCATGGGCTTTGGCTACAATAAATTATATAAAAATAAGCAACTCACAGCTTCATGCGAGATGGAATGAGCTTGCGCATGTGCCACTTTAGGCGCTGCAAGCTGATCAGCCTTGTGCTGAGAGGTGGCGGCTGCTGAGTCAGGTTGTGTCGACTCATCCTCCATGCTCTCTGGGTCAAACTGTCGGCCCACCTTCTTTCCTTGCATGTTCTGTTCCACCCTCTTCTGTTCCTCCCTCAGCTCCTGACGTTCCTTCTGCCTTTGGGCCTTCCTCTCCCGCTCCATCTGTCTCTGGCGCTCCTTCTCCTGCATCTTGGCAGTCACCTCTGCCCGGAACCGGTCCAGGAGGTGAGTCTCACTCTCCCGGGTGCGTGCCAGGAGGGAACCAGGTGTGTCATCCTTACTGCGCAGGGCAGTTGCATAGTCTTCCATCAGCTGACGAATCTTTGCTGACAGTTCAGGGAAGCGGCTGATGGAAAATAAAAATATTTATTAGTGGTAGAATTATCACAACTTGAACACTGAATTCCAAACAAAATTAGTAGCAATGTAAAATTAATTCACTTACACCCCTGCCTCAGATAATATAAGCTTCTTGTTACTCCTTGACTACCAAAACTACCTCATATATGGGATGTCTTTACTGACAACAACAACAACAGGGTTTCATTAACTTAAAGGACAGGCATACAGTATGCTAATACAACAGCACAAAAAAAACCAGCAGCTATAAATATTTCTAAAGGTAAGTGACAGTTTTCTATGTGAAACTTGTGGTTTACCTGACAATAGAAAAAAAAATCTTAATTTTCAAATGCACAGTATCAGAAAAATGTATGACAAAACCCAGTTAGCATTTTTGGCCCCTCCAGAGAAAAATCTAACACAGAAAAATACTGATGGTCTTCACCTCCAACTTTCACCTTGGAGGAATACCTGCAACCTTTTCAACCAGGGATGGAAAAAGTACCGCTTCCTTCCAAGAAGCGCTTCTTTTTTCCATGTGCAGGGATAGAAAAAGAACCGCTTACCGCCCAAAGAAGCGGTTCTTTTTCCATCCCTGTTTTCAACATATCACACCTAAGCATCCCTCCCATAAGCATAAATACGTCGGTATGTATATGTATATTTGACTAGATATTTGGCATGGAACTGTCACATGGAGAAGTAAGAACTGTGCTCATAAGATCAGTTAAGATTTTACTTGGCAACTTTTCTCGACAATCCTGAAATTTTGAATGTCTGAATTAGCAAAACCTTCTTAAACAACCAACTAAACTGTAGGTTAACAACAACAATTTGAACTGGAAAGAGCTGATCATATATCAGTTTCATCCAAGTCTGATGACATCATATGAGTACTATTTATGAACTCTAAGGATGTGCTTTCATCAGATTCCCAGCCAGGTAAAATATCCATCCAAAACCCCAATTTATCCTGACAAAAGCACTATATTTTAGCACAAGAATCTCCCCTCTAAGCATTTATATTGATTTCCATTAATTCCCATAGATATGCTTCTATTCCATTGCATTTTCCTTTGATCTCCATGGACTTCCTTTGCATAAAACAAATATGACATGTTGATTCATGGCCAAACTACTACCCACTGATCCCAGAGTCTGTCAAAGCAAGGGTAGATGACAAAAAAATAATTCTGCAGGGTATTCATAAATGAACTAGAACCATGAAGTCAAAACCGTTTTAGTGGGGATAAACTGGGTGAAAAAGGGATGCTGACATGCCCTCATTTACTGCTGAATTTGTGAAACAGGCTGAATGTTACTTCTGAAATTGCAGATGTGTCATCCTAAACAGTGGCCCAGGCATGGGGAAATCGGAGGTCCCCCCCACCCCCCACCCCAAAGCTTTGAAATTCTTTCAGTAAAAACATTACATATAATTAAGTCGTGATAATTTGGAAAAAGGCTGGAAAAAGGCTAATCCAACCTGCTCAGCATCTGCAAGGACTGGTTGACCATCTTGTCAATATCAACAAGGTGCTCCAGGGTGAGGTCACGCTCCCTCTCAGCCTGCTCGAAATTGGTATTGAGAAGGTGACGGTAGTGGGCCACAGTATGGTGACGGTCCTTGTGAAGAGCCCTCAGCAACTTCTGGAGGCACTTCTGCACCCGATGAGCCTTCCATATAAAAAAAACAAAGCACATTAAAATTGCTGCCCCCACACCACCCATTAAGTATAGACCATGCCCCTTTTTCATCATTACGGTCAGCAAGACACATTATTAGCTGGCTTCCATATCACCCCCATGTGGATTGGAGTGAAGTGTAGCGCCACAGATTCAATTGCGTGCTTATGTGGGAGCATGATTAACTCATCAAATTTGCTCCTTACATTTGGTGGGTTCTCATTGAGGGCTTCAGTGTAGCAGGTCATAGCCTCCTTCTTGCGTTCATTGATGTGTGCCATCACACGCTGCTGGTGCATTGCCACCAGTTGTCTCTTCTCAGCATTGCCCTCTTCCTCCAATGCTTGCACTGTCTTCTGGAACCTGAAAACCAAGTTTCATAAATCATTATGTTATGCAACTCTACCATTCAGTGAGCCTAAGTGGATTTAAGATGGCAACATTGGTGATACTTTTTCCTGAGTTTCTGTACTTTAGTAGGGATCAGCAAACAAGTCTGCTGGCACATACTGTAGTTGTAGAAGTGACAAAATTGCTTTAAAAACTCACATTGTGGGCTTCCTAGTCTCGCTTGGGTAACAGAGGATAAACCTTTAACTTGCTCATGGATCAAGTTCAGAGGCATTACGCTCCCAGGACCATCTTCAACATTGTAAAAATTTATTTCCGTAAGGTTAAAAGTCGTTCTCACCTGCACTAGCAAGTGCCTCTGATGGTGTCAGTATGTGTAAAGTTCTTACCTAATCAGTGCGACTTTTGCGCCTGTTTCGAGTCACATAATTTTTGGATGCGCCCCCCTGCCACCCCTCAGCCCCCAAGGGGACACGCCCCACCGGTACGTATACAGTAAGTAATCGAAACATCCCCGACAAGCCTTTGGTGCTGGGAAGGCATGTCAAAAATTCCAGTGCTAAAACTTCAACTTATTCTCTATGTTCATGGGAACTTCGAAACATGATTTTTTTAAAAATCCACAAGAGTCCCCGCCGCCTCCCCCCCCCCTCCCCCTGGCTACATCACTGGGATGTGTGATTGCCCAACTGCACATTAACAAGTCAAATTATGTTTAAAACTAAAAGCATAACAGATGCAACTTTTTGGGGGGTATCATGTTGCAGGGGCTTGGGAGAAGCCTTTCAAGCTAAAATCAAATCAACTGCTGCAATACTTGAAAGTTCTTGCAGTGCAACACAACCTTGAACAATCTATTAACACTCAATTAGTTTATAAAGCCTTACAAGGTACAGTCAGCTAGCATAAAGATGTGGAGTAGTGCTCCCCTGGCAAGTAGAGGAGATGCCAATGTCACAAGTACACTATCAACGTATGGTATTCTCAGCATGTCCTAGACTAGTAAGCCTACTCTGGTGCTGTTGGTGAGGGGCAGAGGTCATGCAAGGAGCCCCTGGGCAGAGGAAGAGCTCTGGTGTATCATCCACATCTTTATGCTGGTGACTTTACATGCACAAGGCATTTCACTATTTCTGTTAAGAAATCTCACCTCAGTGTCATCTTCTTCTTAAACTCTTCTGCTGCTTTGGTATCAGTGTTCCTCATCTCCTGGTACCTCTCCTCCAGATCTGACCAATCCTTCATGACCTGCAAATGTGTAATAAATTTTAGTGACATGACTTGTATCATGTATTTCTATATGGCATGTTCAAATGAAACATAATGTGAGGCAATATCTCAGGAACTATTTGTCTCAGCTGAGTACTAGTGGTATCTCTGAGTAGGCACTTGCATGGCTAATTTTCATGCAGAATAGTTAGTAGTCAGTATGCATGTAGTGGACAGGGGAGCATTTTATACAAGTCTCCCAGGGCTATGCATTCGTCCAACAGGCACAACTCGTCATCATCCTTTTTCCTCATCAAGGAAGGAACTGCACCAGTGGACATTGTCTATTGGATGCCAAGGGTGTGTGGGAGAACCTGCTTCAGCCACAACACCTTGGTGCAGAAACCCACTAAGGAAATGTACTCTGGAAAGGTCCTCCGTGCACACACGTCTGGACAGAAATTCCCTGTCAAAAATCCCACCTTTTGAAGAGCGTCTTGGGGTTAAAACAGACATTCCCATGCACCTTCTGCATCCAATGGACAATGTTCACTGGTGCAGTTCCTTCCTTCATGAGGAAAAAGGATGACAAATCCATAGCCCTGGTAGCCTTGCATAAAATGCTCCCCTGTCCACTACATGCATACTGACTACTAACTACTCAGCATTAAAATTAGCCATGAAAGGGCCTACTCGGAGATATCACTAAGACTCAACTGAGACAAATAGCTCCTGAGATAGTGCTTCACTTTATGTTTCATTTGAACACACCAAGTACATAGAATAAGTTGTTTTTTTTAACCTGTGGAAAACCTGTAACAGCAGCACAGGAACTTTAAAAAAGGAAGTAAATGCAATATGTGGCAAAGTTAAGTGCCAATTCTCCAGTTGCATTAAGCCTGTTTTACGAATTCCCTCTGCTCGTTACAACGCAACTTCACACCCCGAACTGCAAGTCATCGCTGCATATGGGTGTACAGCAAAACACTGCTTCCTGCCATGTGTGAATATTTATGAAAAGGTTGCTGCTCGCGGCAAAGTATGAGAATGTATGAGCAAGTATGAGAAAGGGAGGGTCGGAGAGGTATGTGCGCTAGGCCAACCTGGAGTCTGGCAGGCTCAGGGCGGACTCCGGGGCGGGGAGCCGGGTGAGGGCAGTGTCCTGCACCACATACGGGGCGAAGGTGGACGAGATGGAGGCAGAAGGACGGAACATTAGCAGCCAGGCGGACTGGGGAAAAGAAGCAAGATGGGGGAGACGAGGAGGTGAAGGAGGCGTGGATGTAACGTGACTCGATGTGACTTCCTCTGATTGGCTCAACGCGGCAGCATGCAATCGGACTTCTGGAGATTTTGAAGTCGGTAGCTGGCTCTTTCGGCAGCAAAACAGCTTGCTGCTCATTGTCTTTTAATAAATTGGTTTGCTCCGCGCATTGCTTGTAGTCGCTTTATAACACAAAAAGGGAATTCGTAAACGGGCTTCAGAGTACTTCAGTTATAAGCTGACCATATTGCCCATTTCAGTTACAGCTTCTTTTCCAATATTATGGCAAGCCTAATTCTTTCTTAGAACAGCTCTGCAGGTACTTCTGGGGCCAGCTTACTCAAACAATCAAATGATATTGCATAATATAAGTTACGGTACTTGTATGCTGATGAAAGTGACACCGATGGAGACAATATTTGTGTTGTGCACTTTATTTGCATCAATTTGTAGATCTGGCCCCTGGCAGACTGTATCTGATCCCTTTGCTGGTGCCACTAACAGAGCCAGCAAATAATTCTCTTAATAGAACACTTTTGCAGATTACTTGGGAGAAGTGGAACAAACATACTGCATATCTAGACACAAATAGCCTCAAATCCCTTTGATGATGTCCTCAAAGGCTCATTTGTCCCTGACAGCACGACGGTTGTTGATGTCTGTGCTACAATGCACTATACACTAGTGCAATATCAATAAATGACTGGATACCTCATGACATACAGGGCGTGTGGAAATTTAACATACCAGTACCATCACTTTGGGGGTTGGTAGAGAGAATCTAGACAAACATTTTAAGGATAGGCATTGTGGGTCTCCACAGCCTAGTTACCCAGCTAATGGACGGCAAACACAAGACATAAAATATCCTGGCAGGTACGCGTCCCTCCTCACAACCTCACCCTTTCCATTTAAATTTTGAGTGTTCTCATGCAATTTAAATTTAAGATACGATCTCATTAGGTCTAGCAGGTAGTGGCCAAGGCAATGGAAGTGTTGCAGGTGGTGTCAGTGACATTGAAGCTGGTATAATGCAACCTTTATTTAATGCTAATTATATCAGTACTAGGCTGTGGAGACATGGGGTGAAATTTTCGTCCCACTGCTTAGAAGTACAGTACCAGCATTGGCACTGGTACTGCTAAGTTATCAGTATCTAGCAGTGGGATGAAAATTCAACACATGATAGGGAGGCATGGTGGTCTGGTGGTTACACCACTGGCCAGCCAAGCGGGAGGCCGGGGTTCAAATCCTGTCCTCGTCACCTCTGCTTGGCTTTCCGCCTTTCACCCGACATGCAGGGGCAGAATTGGACTCCCTACACTGCCCAGGGCCAGCAGAAAAGGTCTGGTGTATTTCAGAAAGTCAGAAATGACTATAATTACAGCGCCCTCCCTTGGGAACCTCCCCTTCCACCCTATCATGGGGTAAATTTTTAAATAATAATAATAATAATAATAATAATAATAATAATAATAATAATAATAATAATAATAATTTTTATTTTATTTTATTTTCCGTACCCCTTGATGGCCCTATATGGGCCTTTCGGGGGAATAATAATAATAATAATAATAATAATAATAATAATAATAATAATAATATTCAACACATGATCTATTAGAACCCATCTACTGTCCCCCAAAGTGACGGCATGTTAAATTTCCACACCCTGTATAGGATGGTGGCCTAATAATAATAATAATAATAATAATAATAATAATAATAATAATAATAATAATAATAATAATAATGGGTAGTGTTGACGGACCTTTATTTAGACACATACATTACAATGTCCTTGCTCTGCTGCAGCGCCCTGGTCCAATGGGTGTAGGGAAGGAGGACATTGTTTCTAGTCATTTCAGACCCTCTTAAATACCAGACCTTTTCTCTTGGCCCTGGGCAGAGAAGGGAGTGCAATTCTGACCTGACACGTCAGGTGACAAGTGAAAAAATACCCGACCAAGAAGAGGTGATGGGGACGGGATTTGAACCCCGGACCTCCCACTTGGCTGGACAGTAGCATAGCCACTAGACCAATATGCCCCCCAAGTGTAATATCTTAGCCCAATAAGGCCCTTGTTAAGACATGGAATTGTCACATCACATCATGCATTTGATACATGAAACTTCTGAAATTATCATGTGAATGGCATAACAATCCATGTCTTTGAAAACATACTCTTCATCCAAATTTATTGTGCCTGGATTGAGGTAGTGGATAGCTTTAAGATAAGGCAGTGGGTCAGCATTGTCATTTTTAGCTTGAAGGCCATTTATGCTACAATATTTTGGAGCAGGCACATCACAGGGTTTTTCAAGTGTTTTCAGATCCTTGCAACCTAATTATCATCATCTTATTGGCTGCAATATGTTCTCATGTTTCAATGTGGGGAAAAAATTTATGTCATTTCATGTCTCTTCACACCTCATGCATAACCACTGCACTTAATGCAACCAAATCAAACCACAATCCAATGATTAATATGGGAAAAATCCAAGAACACACAGCACAGCACTGAGCAAATGTACGAACAAGTTCTCATTAGATACTAATTAGAAAAGTAGCTAAAATTGCCAAGTTGCAAACTACCTTGGTGATCTTTTCCTTGTGCATCTCTTCTAGACGCTGCTCTGCCTCCTTGAAGGCCTGGTGCTCAATGCGAGGGTCAAAGTGGGTAAAGTATGGATCAGGAGTGGGCATATCAGGTGCATGCGAGGATGAGGACGGGTGGGTCTCCTGTGGAGCAGCAGTGGACGAGGAGGAGGAGGTGCTGCCAGACCTCGGGCTAGAATTGGTTGACTTGTCCGCCTCTAAATCATCATCTTCATCATCTTCCTCATCAGATTCACTGCCATCAGCAGCATCATCCAACATCTCCTCATCAGGATCATCATCGTCATCATCTGCCTCGTCAGCAGCCTCACTCTCCAGAGGTTGTGGAACTTCCAACTTGACTTTCTCCTCCTTCACCAGGTCTAAGTCTGACTTGGGTGACTTCATGTCTGTTGGAGGGAATGGCAAGATATTTCAGACATCTGGAAAGTCTTGCAGTAACTCATCCTGTCTTACTCTCATGGTGGGACTAACAACTTCATTAATGCATGAATTATACATGGGAACAAAAAATCTAACCAATGGTCCTGAATTTAGCTCTGAGAGCACAAGAGGAGCATAATGTGAAAATGAAGCACGTGTCACACATTCCCATGTTACTGTATTACTGTATCATCAGTGAAACAAGTATTGTCCCAGTCATCCTGACGTGTGTGCTGCCCGCTCGACACACACCATGTAACTTACATGGTGGGACCAAGGATAGGGAAGGAAGGAAGCGGCTGTGGCCTATTTTTACGGAAACGACCCCGGAATTGTCCTGGGGGAACCGTGGGAAACCACAGGAAACCACGGCCAGGGTCGCCGGCCCCGGGATTCGAACCCAGGACCTCCCAATTAGCAGACGGACTCCATATCCACTACACCAACCTGCTTCGGTTGGCTGGCCCCCTATAAGTGTATGAGAACCAGACAAATATAGCATTGAAAAACGATCCTTTTCCTTCAATGTTACAGCAATAAGAGAGAAATATTCTACAAATCCCGCCACGGGTTGTTGACACAAAACATCCATTGGTCATGTCAGGTGCGAATAATGACACTGGTGCAACCAAAATGTCACCATTCAGGGAATGATATTGATCATGAATGTGGACAATGTCACAGCACCGCAAATGCCACACGGGAACGTGCATGCTATTTTAAGCACTGTGCATACCCTCATCAAAAACACATTAATAACATTTAAAACCTTGTTTGCCTGGCTATGACCGGTAACGATCGCGCCTAATATTCACATCCCAGCACGCGGTATTTCGAAATCCCCATTCCTGAATACTTGTCTCTTCCGAGACTGCCTCGGCCCAGATGTCTCCAGCAAAACCCATGCATCTGGAAACCCTATGCAAGCTACTTGGTTTACTCTCCAGGTTGTGGTCTGGCCGTCCATGCCCTGCATCAGGACTACAAAAGCTCCTCTGCAGCTGCAGCAACAGAAGCGTCTTGGCGCAAAAAGCCCGTTTCCCGTCCGCAGTGGCAGACGCATTTCCATCCCGTGGACCTGCGCTGATGCAACCGCTGCTGTTGCACCAAAGGAACACCACACGGCACGGACATGAGGCCACCCCC